>JBDJHY010000014.1:2601433-2611466 GCA_039654485.1 Withania somnifera | reverse complement strand
AAAGACGCCAATCCAGTAACAGATAGATGATCTGTTACTGGACGGCGTCCAGTTTTTGGCCAAGATATGGTCAGGATCTGAAATTATATGTGCTCTAAAAGCAATAAGTGCAGATTCATCTGTGTGTTTGTTTGTAAATGCCCTGGCTGAACTCAACCAAACTGTTAAGAATGTTAAAACCAAAAGTGTTGGAATATTTGCATAGCAAGAGTGGAACTTCTCCATATATGGATTCTAATGTATTCTCAGTTATGGAATCCTTACAAGAGTTTTGTAGGATGTTTTATATTATACTGATTGTAAGGATATGAGAGGCATTTATGGTATCCTTCTTTTGCATCCAAGGGTGTGACCTGTTGGACAATGAAATAGGTTGTAATAATGAAGTTTTAGGTTTAAATCTCAATAAAGACAAAATACGTTAAGTGATTTTTTTCGTTTGTCTCAGCCTCGGTGGATAAAGTTATTTTGATGTATTCTCTGTTAGGGAAGACTTCCAAGAGTTTTGTTGGATGTTTGTGAAACATTGGTTGTAAGAAGATAAGAGCCATTTATAGTATCTAGCTAGCTCAGATATGTTCAACTGAGACCTTATTATTGAATCGCATTCTCTGGTCCAGTTGTTTTGTATTTCTGATTTATCTACTAGGTCGGTAGCAGTTATTGTATTTCTGATTTATCTACTATGTCAGCAGCAGTTAACTTTCGAGTTCCCAAGTGTATGACCTGATGGTCAACGAAATGTGTTGGAATCATGATATTTCAAGTTCAAATTCCAGGAGAGGCAAAAAACATCAAATGATTTCTTTTTCTTCTATCGACATCTAGGTAAATAGAGTTATCTGGCAATTTTTGTTGATGCAAGCTTATTCAAACACTACAGCTATCATTAGAAAAATATTTTGACCTGTTATATTAGGAGCATTCAGGTATGGGATCCACAATACAGTTGATTGACAAATCAGTTATTATATATGACATATGTGGACAAACCCGCAATTAATGCTAATCTACCATGGAGGTGCCACATTCAATTGCGTGAGTTGGAAGCTATGGTCTATTCTCAACTTTGACTTTCAGGCTGGCTTGCTGAGTCTAGTTTGTTTAAAGGGTTAAGACATAACTAGCCCCTTAAAGTTTCGGTTTAAATTTTGGAAAAAACAAATCATATATCCTCATTCATCTATTAGGTTGCTAAATTGATGAAGTTGAGTAATTATAATGATCAATTAGCCAAAGTTTGAGTCACCATCCAAGTTCCTATCAGACTCCACTTTGATTACACTGGGTATATCATAGTTGTAAAAGTTGTCTAATGTGAAGATCTGGAAGTAAATATACGAACACAAGAAAAAGAATATATATATATATATATACACTGAATCATCAACAAAGATTTTTACATGTTAGAAACTTCTTTGATCCTCAAGTTCAATAATTTGTGCAATATAGAAGGTGACACAGCCATGACTTTTTGGCTATGTCCTTTAGCATGAAGCTCAGCATGAAGCCTGCAAAGGGCTGAACCTGCAACTTTCCATGCAAAACCACACCTTTGGATGTTGCCTACAGCTTGTGCGTGATAATAAGTCCCATGATAAATAGCAAGTGCATCGTTAAATATGTCCGACTTACTCCTTGTGCTCTCCTCCATATCTGGTGCTTCATATAGCAGCTACATGAAAATTTAAAAAATCAAGGTATAAATGAACAATCATGGTAGCTTTAAAAAAAAAATAATCTATTACATCAGGGAATCACAGAAAGGGAGGAGGAACGGGATCAATGAGAATTAAACTCACAATCACCGATACCAGCAGATTGTGATACTCACATCTGGCTTTTTATAAGGGAAACCAGACTTCCCATTTACTATACGAAATATCTAGTTTTACCCTCATCTAGTACTTTAGGCCTAGCCATTAAAGGGCTCCAGAGTGAACTAAGTAATCCTCAGTTATACTTTAATTAGGGTCAAGGCATATGAGACTATCTGCTCACAAGGATATGAATGAACCCCAAAGTATACCCGAAGGAAACATTAAGATATTTCGTACAGTAGAGGATATTTTTCATCTTTTTACCCTCTTACACTGATATATATTAATATATACTATATAAACACTTGGCCTCAACTGAAAACTAAATACTCCAACTTTGAGTACGCAATCAACGAAATTGTCTCCACTATGTCAGTTGAACACTCCACCTTACAAAATGATCATATAGACACCTCCAATATTTATATGTCACATCCGTGTCGGGTATCCACGAGACACGGTAGGATCGAGATGGAGTTTTCAGTTGCCAGTTGAGCTGCCTAGATGTGGGGCACTCTCAATTATATGCAATGATATTATTGAAATTAAATCTTAAGATTGATAGAAGGTTTTACCTGTTTGTACTTTTTAATAACCTGGTCAGCTAAGTTAATTTTTGATTCACTGTCGGTGTTCAGTGCTTCCTTCATCTCTAATCTGTAATTTCTGTATCTTTCTTCCCATAACCTCAAGCATGTCTCAGGGATTCCAACCTCAAAAGCCGAAAGTTTCTTAATTTCTGGACATACAAAAAACAGGATACATCAAAATCCACAGCCAGCAAGTAATGGAAAATTTTCAATCAGTAATATGGATCAGACACTTGCCTACAGCAGCTGGTTCTTCCGTTTTAAATTTCTCAACCCGGTCATAAATTTCTCCCAAGACTGAGGTAGAGTGATAGCTTTCTTTCTTTAGTAAGAAATGTGGAAACTTGTCTACTTTCAACCTCTTTGGGATGTAGACCTGTGGTTAGAAGAGTCATAAGACAGGAACTTGATAACTCAACAAGATTTAAAACATTATCAAAAAGCATTTTTATCAATCCTACTCTAGCATTGGAATCAAGAGTAGATTGTCAAATTTCTTTTGGACAAGACGTACATATTTTTCTTCACAACATGATAGTAAATTTGAAGTTTTCAGGCAAGAGAGACATCAAACTACAGAAGATTTAGGGAACAGAAATGTAGAAACACTCACTTAGCACAGTGATCAAGTAAAGGATTGTTAATAAGGGATATCAAATAGAGATCAGGTTAGAGCAAGTAACCTTATTCCCACTTTTGGGGCAGCTATAGCGTCGTAATACAAATCAATCAGCTTGAACAACTTTTCTTTCACAGACTTCGTCTCCTCAGTCTCTGCGGTGTTACATTTCCTCAATATCAGAAGTCTATCCATGAGTGCATACCAGTTAGCAGAGGCGCTGCCATGCTATAACTGAAAGTGTAAACCAACTTTTGTAAAAGCAAAACATGAGCAACTTTTATCAGTAAAAGCGAAATATGAGCATTTAATTCAGTATCCACGGACATTACAGGAAGTTTAACTAGGTCAAATGAAAGTAACTTACCAAGAAGGCTCCTGCCTTTCAGAAAAAGATTTTCCGCTTTACCCATTGCTCATTAGCTCAAGGACTCCCGAGTATGAGAAACTTTGACAGTGATACTGTATGTTGCGCTCTTCATGGAGCATAAGAGACATGTTTCAGGCAATATCAAAGAGATACTCTAATTTTGGAAGGCAAAAAAGGGCATTCTAGACTGAGGTGATATTATAAAAGAGACTGTGATAAGTTTATTATAATACACACTTTGGCATCCTAGTTTCTAGAAATGTCTGAAAGAGTTCATGCTCCCTTTCCTCCGCAGAGAAGTTGGGCTCCCTATTTGGTGTTGAATGATTCGGCTCCATGGTGTACTTGCAGTATAATATTTTAATAGCTGAAGCATACAACATAACATGCTTAAATTAGATGAAACTCAATCGAGTATTTTTCATTCATTAAAGAAATGAAATGACTCAAAATAAGTTCTTTTTTTATTTTCATTTTTGAATTTTCATTATCAATTCTAATTGGATATGCCGAGTGCAAATGAAAGACACAATCTGAGGCTTCTCAATTAAATCATCAGGCAAAGAATGTAGAGCAGTTAGCCAATAATAGAGAAAAAATAAACCTCGGGGTTCTGAGAGACCCAATATTTATCTCCATCAAAATCGCCATTAGCAATTTCATTGGCTGCGGATTTTCGACCCTTGGTAGAGAAGAAAATACCATATTTAGCATTTCCAACTATGTCTCCGAGGTTCTCCACAGGAGCAGCAAGTAGTTTGTGGATATCACCAAAATGAAGCCCAGGGTTCCTGTATACTAGTACCTCTCCATATATTGGTCCATGTTCGCTGCATAGAATGGGGGAGTTTTACATAGTAAATTTCCAGTTACACATTTTGAAAGTGTACAGGCAATGCATTCAAAAGAGGACACAAGTTACAAACATATCTATGCTGAAATACCTAGGTCAAAACAATTCTTAGGTTAATTGAACTTCGACACTAGACTCAAGTGCAAATGTGCATTGATGAGTTGGATTCCAACCGAAAGAGGCTAGTGTATCTTTGACCGAAGTGCCAATTTATGGTGCATGGCACAAGCACCTGCATCAGCTTTCACCAAACTGCTCAACAGTCATGTTATGGAATCTAATGCCACATGCAATCCTTCCTAGGATAGGGCAACATAAAGAAAATATATCTTGGGCATAATTCAACCTCCAAAACAGTACATAAGGAGACAACATCTCATTCTCTCAACCAATGTGGGGCACTTAAGACACCCTGAAAGCCTAGGCCTAGTTAACAGGAGTGTTGATACTGTGTAAAGAAAATGGAGCTTGAGCCTAATTCAACCAGAAACACTAGTTCATGAGATAATGATTGTCCAAAACCATATGACAATAGTCTATTCCCTTAACCGTAATTGGACAATCGAATAGACTACAAGGACCATATACGATACATCTAAAGAGTATACTTACAGAACAACACAGACTGCATGAGGATTTAAAGTATCAATCGGATCAGCTGTCCCCATCAGATAGGAAGTATCAGAGATAGGAAGTCTTCCCCCTTTTAGCCCATTTCTTTCTTCCTTTTCCAGGGAAGATAAACAACACCAAAGACATGGTTCAGTGAGAGGTACTCCTGCCATTATCATAGCTGTGGCAATAGACGCATCATCACAATCTCTATGGTTCAATGCAACTACATGGAGACAACCAATAACGTAAAGAGTAAAAGCCTGATTTGTAAAGCAAAGCAATCAACTGAGACTTAAAAACTAAGTCATGCATATTAAGATTAATGCAGGTAAGGAATGCTCTGATTAGAACTTCAGTATCAAATCCACAAAGATGGCAACAGTGGATGTTGATTCTCAGTCGGTATTGGCACCAGCTTGTTAATAATAAACATGCAATACTTTCAAAAGATTATTTGAAATTTTGAGAACCAAAACGTTACAACATGCTGGAATTTAAGCCAGGTTACACACAAGTTTACAGTTGTCGTGTAAAAGCATCTGAAGGTCAACATTTCTCCTTGTACATGCTCAATTATGTAAACCATAAACAGTTGCATAGAAACTTAGTTTATTGTATATTTTTTTGTAAAACTAGAATTACCTTTGATAGTTGTCACCTCATCTGAGTATAACCTTTGTGTCTCCTCCAAAGTGTTCTACAGGATATCAAAGAAATACTCCACGAGATTTCACGACCCAAAACTCAGATCGTGATGGCGCCTACGGTCCCACCAGTAGGCAGCCCAACCCGTCGGCCCGGAGCGACAAAAAATGGACCGATAACCGCTAACCCGCAAAAAATAAAGCAATAAAGAGTAGGATGAAAGAAATATACTCCTTGGATTGGTAATTGTGATAAAATGGAGCTAACTAATTCAGAGTAACCAAAAGATAATATATACAACTGCTCCATCAGGAGGTAAATACAAAACCAATCTGCCCAGAACAGGATAAGGCAGAAGCCCAACACAGCTGAAGAACAAGCTCTGCCCTAATGCTGGAGCTTACCTTGATCTTCGAAATCAACCTGCACCCCTACTCCGCATGATCTCGCCTCCTGCGATGAGCCACACTAGTATCTGCACTATGAAAACGGTACAGAGTGTAGCATGAGTACCAACAACACAAGGTACCCAGTAGGCATCATCGACTGATCAGTCTCAATCAAATACAAGTAAGAACCAACAAGTACGTAAAACAAGTCAGAAGAAAAACAAGTAAAACAGTACAGGAAAATAAGGCATAACAATAAGGAAATCAACTGAAAATAACTAACACAGGACTAAAATACTCGGCCTTGCCAAGGAGTAGCTAGTACCCCTAGCTCAAGTCATAAGCCTACGGAAACAGACCTGATATCAAGCTCAACTCAACCGCTAATAAAACTAATAAAAAACATTAAGCAAGAACATCAACGCTAGGGAAGAGGAAATAACAGGTAAAATCCAAGTAGAGCCCCATCCTACCACTAGATACAAACAAAAATGAAAGACATACAAAACCTATCTGACGCCTCATCTATCTGGTAGGCACAAAAAGGAATACAAAACCAAGCATGACATTCTCCGTCATCTTATAAGGAACAAATAAGTGATAAAGGATGATGTAAAGGGGGTATAACTATACTAACACACTCAAACTGTACAAATCCACAGGCCCACAATGAGCACTAACCTCCCAGCAGACCACTATGCAAGAGAACAGGAAAAAACAACTCAAATTAATACCCAAGGATGAAACCACAAATAAAGCCAAGATTGGATAGAAGAATAAATGAGAGGAGAGCCTACCTAAAATAAGGAGGAAGACTTACGAACCCACTACATGGAATCCCCACAGAAACTCCCAAGCTTAGGAATGATTATGGAGAGTTCAGAACAAAGAAGTATGGAAGATTTATAACTAGACATGATCTTATGTGATTTCTCCTAATATCCAATTACCACAACAACACAATCATGCTAAAATAAAAAAAGGTAGATCACCAGGATTGCATCACACTAGCGCAATCATGCTAAAAAAGAAAAGGAGAATTACCATAATCGCGTCACAAGGGAATGATCGTGCTGAATACTTGAGTCTGCAGATTTTTCTACAACAGTTGAATTACCCAATGAGGGCTTGGAACTGCAACAGAATCAAACCACAACAAACCAAACATGCATCTTGCATGAAAAAAACATTATGGACTCAATATAATCAACAAAACAACCAACGGAGGTCATTTGAGAAAAAAAACACTCAATCCAAATTAAATAAGAAGATCCAACTTCCAACTAAGACACCAAGGGACCCAAAATGACACCATACACCTCAGGAAGCAAAACAACAACCCTACCAGCCAAAAACCACCATTACAGAGCTGATGGAAGCATCCGAATCCAATTCCCATATTCCCAAAACTATGGACTAACTATGGAAAAATTCTCAACGTTTAATGAATTGAATTTTCTTAAAATATATTAAACTCAAAAAAAACCAAGACCTAAACTAAAGGCCCCTCTAGACCAAATTTGACATTCTGGAGCTAATCGAACTATCAAAATCTGATTTAGAGAATTTTTACTAAGGATTCACTCTCTAAGTTCCACTGCTACAAAAATTGAAACTTTAAAATAGGCAAACTGAGATAATGGGCAACTGATCTTCTAGGTCACCAAGCTACTAGTCCCGGCAATTCATAAATGACTTGGCATAAGTAGTAGATGGCTCTAAACATGAAAAAAGGAAGAAATCAAAAAAATAACCAAATAGTCATTACATAATAACAATTACAGTCATATATGAATTAAACTATAGTGAGTTAGGCTAATACACTTTAAAAAAACTAAACATTTGTGGAGCAAGTGTGGGAGTTTCTTCTAACCAACATACATCATGTGAGCTCATGAAGTCCAACATAATAACCCCATGTTATGAGAGTTCATTATTACTTTTCCAACTTAAAAAGTCTATGTGAACATGATGATAAATCCATAATAAATAGCCTCCTGGGCAAAACACTAGTGCAAAGGCCTCCTGGGTTTATACATGTGCTAGCACACGTAGTTAATAGGACTAGTGTACCAGCCCTTAGTTCAAGTTATAGTATTCCCAGGTCCCTCAGTTCTAAATAATCCTCCTAAAATATGATGTATCTATTCATAGGCTCAAACTATCATGTAGCATATCTCAATACGTGAAAATACCATAGTATTGTAAGAATTCATATGTATTTGTAAGTTTATAATCTTTTCATGTGATGGAACACATTTTATCATAGTTATCATAAAACCATGCTAAAATAATGTGTCAAAATCATGGAGAATAATCATTCAAAGATTTATTCTCTTATGGAATGAGAAATAAATAAGTAAATTCATGTGGTCGGTCTAAGACCAATAAAAATCATGTGAACTTTTATACTAAATCATACTTCATGCTCAAATCAATAGTAAGGATGAAAACCATGGGAAAATGCATGACTTTGAGAATAACTTGAATGCTATATTGTGATAATGATAAATCATAATTAATTAATAAAGAATGTTCCTAAATGTAGATATATCATGGAGAATCAAAACATAGCCTCAAGATCATAAATGGGGAAATCCCTGTTCATGGAGATTAGGAATTTAAACTGAAAATCATAGTTTTGTCATGAGGAAGAAAGAGAGTCGTCATTGAATAACCACGTACCTGAATTTGAAGAATTCTTGAAGAAAATTTTGAGCTTAAACCTTGAATCTTGAAGAAAACCCTTCCATGGAGTTCTTGAAATTTGAATGAAAAAGAATGAGGAATTAAAAGTTAAACATGGTTATGAAAAGAATGTTATTTTCTATTACATACCTTAATATATAAATTTGGGGAAGAATATTTTATATTACCTAGCTTAGAGTTTTAAAGACCTCAAAGTATTGTTGAGGAGAAGGTAGGGTATGTGAGTTGAGAGAGGATATGTTTTTGATGTTTTTAAGGTGTTTTAAGTCGTGGATTGGGTATATAAAATGGTGGTATGTATACACACTTGAATAAATTGTTTTGTCAAAGTTTACATTTGGTAATAGCTTTTCTCAGCGCTCTCCTAACTTACATTAAGTTAGCTGCGCTGTGAACTACTTATCACGTAGGTATTCTAATTACTAAAATGCTCATAACATTTCACTCCGACCTCAGATTGATGCAAGGTTTTTGCATTGTAAACTACACTCAGAGAACATTAGTCTATATAGGTTATGGTTCACATAAATCCTAATATTATAATAAATACGATCTATTTTACTTGACCCATTTTTGAACCTATACGAAATCTACCCGATAAGATAATTTTGACTCCAACTTTATGCTAGGCGTTCATTAAGACTTTAAATCACCTCCAATACTTTGTGTACACTTAGTATATGGATTTAACACCTAGATTTAAGAAAAAACTCAATGGATTCATTTTTAACCATGTACACCTAACAATTCAAGTCTTAGGCTCCAAAAGTTGAGGTGTTACAACAGTTGAGGCCAATTAAAAGGTGGAAGAGATCATATGGAGAGAAGAAGTGTTGAATGTGTAAAATTTAAAACTAGCTGAAAAGATGGCTTCTGCCAAGTAGGAAATGCACTTTCTTGATGTTAGGATGATCAAGGCCCATCAGAGGGTTATGCAAGCTAAAGAGGAGTCTAATGAAAAAGCAAAGATGATATGGGATTTAGATGATGCTGAGTTAGTGGAGGAGAATGTCAAACCACCTCATCCACTAATGCTTGTCGTCCACTAGACCCAAATTAGGAGGATCACCTGTGGTCCAACATAGCTTTATCTTGGAGGAGAGTACGTTATTCTGAATGGCTATACTAGAGCAAAGTGGATAAGTGGAATCCCCTAAACTAACCTATTTTCTATATTACACAAACATGGGATGCTGTGCCCGAGCCTTGCAGAAGCTCCCATCTATCCTTTGAAAGACAATAGAATAAGTGTGAGTATCATCCCTTTTAAGGGGACACATCACCGAAGAATGCATAACCATAAGAAAGATTATCTGCAAATTGATTCAAGGGGGACAAATTAATCATATTTGGGGTCCCCAAATGATCCTGAAATGTGAAGAGAACATTGAGAGAGGTGAAAAAATCAAGCAACATTCGGTCA
>JBDJHY010000014.1:2563410-2574997 GCA_039654485.1 Withania somnifera | reverse complement strand
CATATATGCATAGCAACTTCAAATTATCGAGAACATGACCATAGATAGGAGGCTGTGGAGGACATGGATTAGGATAGAAGGTCACAAGGTAGGAGTGCATTGTCTTATTGTCCGTCCATACTAGTAGTCATAGTATTATTCTTGTAGTTTCTCGTACTTTGACTATCTTGTAGTATTATTCTGTTACTAGCTGTTGTTTTTGTTACTATCTGTTGTTTCTTGTGCTTCCAATTGATCGAGGTGCTTTGCCATCTATATTTATCTACCTTTGACAATCTTTTTTCAGGTGGAATTCCTGAAAACTTAGGCAATCTTACTTATTTGGAGATGCTTAGCCTAAAAGGTGGTTCCCTAACAGGTCAAATTCCACACTCTCTCTTCAACATGTCCAACTTAAAACAACTCGATCTTATGAACAACAGCTTGTCCGGAAGCCTGCCATCAGAGAGCAGTCATTGTAATCTTCCTCTCCTTGAAGATTTCTTTCTCAACTCCAATCGGATAACTGGTGAAATCCCCTCAAACATATTCAGATGCAAACTCCTTCAAGCCCTAGAATTAAGAGACAATATGCTAACCGGCAGCATTTCTAAAGATATTCTGAACCTTACTTTCCTTCAGTATCTGAATTTAGGGGAAAACAACTTTACAGGTATGCAACACAATTGGCTGTTGCCCTTGTTTCTGATATTCGTTCATCAGCATAAGAGATCAAGAACCTTGTAGCTTCTATTTGCATGACATCAGAGTCCTAAATTTACCATATTAGATATAAACCTTGTTATAAGCTATTTAAGAGGTCCCAAATTAATAAGAATGAAATATTTCTACCTCATACATTAACGACACCATGCATCTTGTCTCGACGCACGTGTATTACGTACATGGTATCGTTTGGCTCCTCTTGTCTCCTCCCCCATCCCTATTTCTTTTCCGGAGAGGTTAATATTCCAGTTTCTTTGCTTAAAAATGGCAAATCAAAGAGGCTACATCGCCAGATATGTAGATACTGATACGGATATCAAAGTAGAATCCTTAGGTTGATATTATTACCGTACAGATGAGTTTATGTAACGCAAACTACTCCCTCCATTTCAATTTATTTGTCTGGTCTTGACTTGGAATGGAGTTTAAGAAAGTGAAGAAGACATTTGAGTTCTTTTTTACATTCTTAATCCATTAAGTTGGTGAGAGTTTTCTTCCAAGTATGAATGATGTGATACATTTGATACTTTGTCAGGGAAATTACCAGATGAGATAGGCAGCATAAATCTGAAGCAACTTTCCGTCCACGGAAATCACTTTTCTGGTGTCATTCCATCTAAAGTATTTAACGTATCGACTTTGCAGATTCTCGACCTAAACAGGAACTGGTTCACAGGAACTCTTCCCTCAGGCTTAGGCCTTCACTTCCCAAATCTGGAAGAGCTTTATTTAGGTGAGAATACACTCACAGGATCAATCCCGGGCTCTATCTCTAATGCTTCACAGCTTGCTCTTATATACATGTCCATCAACTCGTTCACTGGCTGTATACCCGACCTTGGCAATCTAAGACTTTTGAACAGGCTATTTTTAGCAGAGAATAACCTTACAGGGGAAACTTCCAAAGGAGAATTGAAATTCTTGTCCTCTTTAACTAATTGTAGACGTTTGGAAGTCATCGATGTCTCTTTAAATCAGTTAAATGGTGTCCTTCCATCTTCATTAGGGAATCTCTCTACTAGCCTTGAATTGTTCAAAGCATTTGGATGCAAAATATGGGGGACTATACCTGTCGGGATTGGAAACTTGACAAGCTTGACCGGTATATATTTGGATAGCAATGAGTTAACTGGAGTTATCCCTAACACAATTGGAGAGTTAAGAAATCTCGAACGAATATATCTGGAATACAATAGACTGGAAGGTTATATCCCAACTGATATTTGCCAGTTAAGTAAACTCGGGGATATCTACGTAAGTCATAACATGATCCATGGAGCCATACCAGCATGTTTTGGTCAACTCAAATCCCTACAGAGAGTTTACTTGGATTCGAACAATTTGACATCTAGCATACCGATGAATTTTTGGAACTTAAATGGCCTTGTAGGCTTGAACCTATCCACAAACTATTTCAAAGGCCATTTACCATCAGAGATCTCTAATCTGAAGGTTGCAACAGATGTGGACTTATCATGGAATCAATTTTCAGGAAATATCCCGAGCTCAATAGGCAGTGCTCAGTCAATAGTTTACCTTTCTATGGCACACAATAAATTGCAAGGTCCTATTCCTGAATCGTTGAGCAACTTGATAAGCTTAGAGACATTAGATCTGTCGTCTAACAATTTGTCTGGAATGATTCCCAAGTCTCTTGAGGCATTGAAGTATCTCCGACACTTCAATGTGTCGGTGAATGAATTGGAAGGAGAAATCCCATCAGGTGGATGTTTTTCAAATTTCAGTGCTGAATCTTTTAGGCAAAATCATGAGCTATGTGGACTAGCTCGGCTGCAAGTTCTTCCCTGCTGGACCAAACACTCCAAGTCAGAAAGTGTTTCATCTTTGGTTAAATATGTTGTACCTCCTGTCTTGTCAATAATTCTCGTAGTGACTATTTTACTTATATTGATAAGAAAACGGAACCAATATGTAAAGATGAAAATGGAGGAGTCACAACGTGCAGCAATAATTTCACCTAATGTATTCTTGAGTAATGTTTCATATCTTGAACTTGTAAGAGCAACAGATTCTTTTTCTGAAGCCAATCTACTAGGAAAGGGAAGTTATGGTTCAGTTTATCGGGGGGAACTCGGTGATGGAACAGTTGTAGCAGTAAAAGTTTTTAACTCACTGTCAGAAGGAGCAACAGAGAGTTTCTATGCTGAATGCAAGATATTGCGCAACATTCGTCATCGGAACCTTACAAAAATTCTCAGCTGTTGTTGTACCAGAGACTTCAAAGCCCTTGTATTAGATTACATGCCAAATGGGAATCTTGAGAGGTGGTTATATTCCAAAGATTGTGGTTTAAGTATGCTTCAGAGATTGAACATAGCAATAGATATTGCCTCAGCTTTAGAATATCTTCATTGTGGTTTAACAACTGCTATTGTACACTGTGACCTGAAGCCTAACAATATTCTATTAGATGAAGATATGACTGCACATCTTTGCGATTTCGGGATTGCAAAGATTTTTGAGCAAGACATGCATATGGCTCAAACCAAGACATTGGCCACCATTGGGTATATGGCACCAGGTGAAACTAAGCTCAAATCCTCGTAATTCTGCTTCCTGTAGTAGTATAATAATGAAATTACCTAAATCGTTCGTAATCTACATTGCTTGAATCTGCCAGGAGCAAAAACTCCATTTCATTAGTCGTGTCTTCCCATTCATGTCTGTGACCTTCATTCGCTAGAAAAGCTGCACATTTGTTTGCCTGTATCCAGATATGAGTAATAATACTAAAGCCTCATTTACTTCCACCAAGTATTTCCGATCTTCAATAATCTCCCTAAGAGGGTGAAACTGTGTGTTTTCCTTTTGTATGATCTTGACAACAAGTAGGCATTTTTTTTCGACGTCTAATGTTGTATATCCCCTTTCTTTTACTGGTTTAACCCTTGAGTGATGCTCCATAGTTACGTACTAAGGCTTGATGTAGGTCTCATTTTTTAATATGCATTTTCCTCTTTTTTTCTCTAAAACTTCCTCCGAAAACAGCATCTCAGATTTGGATCTTCACGCTACCATCAGTATTAAGCAATTAGCTTAGCTTGTTTGTTGGATATAGAAGTTTACATAGGGAATACTTGAACAATTTCCATCTACTGGAAACAGTCACTCCACCCCACAAAAATTTTGGCAAGGTCTACGTATATCTTAGTCTTCCCAAACTCCACTTGTGGGATAACACCGGGTTCTTGTTATAGTTGTATGTATACATTTCTTTTCTAGTATAATGTTAACTAGACCTTATAATATATATGTGCAAATTGTAATGTCATTGCAGAGTATGGAACTCAAGGGATAGTGTCAACAAGTGGAGATATCTACAGCTATGGTATTATATTGTTGGAAATGTTTACAGGGAAAAAACCGACTGATGATATGTTCGGGGAAACAATGAACTTGAAATGTTACGTGGACGAAAGCTTACGTAGAAAAACCTTAATGAAAGTCCTGGATTCTGATTTGATGAGAGATGTAGAGCAATTCTCTGAAGTGCTGCAACAGTTTGTGTCATCTGTCTTTTGTTTGGCATTGGAATGTTTGAAAGATTCACCTGAGGATAGAATGAGCATTAGTAATATTGTGGATGGCCTTAGAAAAGCTAAAGTTGAATATTTAGCAATTAGCAGAAAGGTAGAAAAGGCGATGTAGATTTTTTTTATTGTGAATAAAGTACTAAATATTTTGTTGGGAAAAGCTTTAAATATGTCATCCAACTATTAGAAATAGCTCAATTGTCTCATCCGTTAAAAGTTAGGCTTATTTGTGTCACTATCGTCAAAAGTTTGGCTCATTTATGTCACTTTCCTTATAAAAAAGTTCATTCGTGCCATTTTTTTTTAACAGTGGTTTCGCAAAATTATTTTTGCTACCTGGTTTCTTATTAAAAGTCCACGCCACCAAATTTAAAGTAACCAATATTATTGAAAATCAAAATTAGAAATCATTCCCATAAAATAAAATCTAGACACTCCGTTAAAATAAATATCGAACTCATTAAAATAAAATCGGATCCATTTATTGGGTAGGTGCGGGGCCAGGCTTTACTTTAATGGGTTCGATTTTTAATTTTAGTTTTAGATAAATATTGATTGATTTGAATTTAGTGACATGGTCTCTAATAAGAGGTCATGTTGACAAAAATAATTTACAAAACAACCGTTAGAAAATAATAGCACGAATGAACCTTTCTGTGACGCTAAGTGGCATAAATGAGCCAAACTTTCAGCGGATGACATAAATGAGCTATTTCTAATAATTCGATGGCATATTTGAGCAGTTTCCTATTTTGTTTTGTTTTGTATTAGTTGTTTACGATGTTTGGGAGTTTTGTGAAATCTATTGCTTAATACCAGCATTTCTATTACAAATTGTGAGATGAAGCTAACAACGTACTCAGTATATTCTCACAAAGTTTTTGATAGGCTCCCGGCTCAAGACAAAAAAGTCTAGGAAAAGATATAATACAAGAACAAGAAACAATAAGAAGTGACAAAACGACAGATAGTAACAAAAACAAGACTACCATACAATAATACTACAATTGATCTCCCCGAAACAACAAACATCATCAAAACTCTGAGAACAAGATGATACGAGTGTAATACTATAACTCCTAACAAGACAAACAAAACAAAGCCCTCCTCCTTACTAACCTAATATGCATCCGCTACACCTTATATAGCATTTGACGCACAATCTTTAATATCGTCCAGCTTAATGAACAATTAAATCATTAATATATCATTCTTAGGACGATTCGAGAACTCTAATTAGAAATGTATGAGTTCTTCCGTCAAGCAAGAAACTTGCTAATACACTTCTACATGAAGAGATTAGTAGCTTCCAAGAAGAGCTCTCACAAGCAAAAATTTTGATAATCAAAGAGGTAAAGCCATTTAAATGAAAAAATCTATAGCCATAGTTTAATAAAGAATATAACCTTCCACGAAACTACATTTTATATACATTCATAGCAATGATTGAAATCATTTCTCTTCCTTACAAGTCAAAAGACAGTTTCTGGATTAAGTATTTGATAGGTTACACCAAGTGTTCACGTATACACAATTCCAATCAATGGAGTATCATATTTCGTCACAAATGCTAAGTTTGTTGCTTAAACCCCACACCAACAAAAAAAAATGAGTGTGTTGTATTTACTCGATGCTGTCCCCGTCAGTTTTCAGCTCCTACTTCCATTTTCTGATTCGTCGTAACATGCTGACATTCAATTACTGGAGAAGAATCAGTTGACATCTGCCTAGACCTTTGTTGATGTTCGATTTCTATTATGATGGACTTATCACAGAAGAATTGGCTGCAGTTACAGTATAGATCATGCTAATCTTCCAAGTTGTGCTGGAAGAAAATCAAATGCAATATTCTGCTTCACGCATTCTGTGATCCGCGATACTACTAGTGCTCAAATGAGATACGAGCAACTTGGCAGAGCAGAAACCTGAATGGTCCTGTAAGCAGGATGGCTCATGGTAAGGTTTGGTTAGCGAGCCCCATAGATATTGCAACTTCTTTGGATGCAAAAGTATCAGCTTGTTCCTGCAACGTCACAGAAACCGTCAATAAAACATAATTAGATCATTATCTGTCTCAATGTCTCTACACTATCATTGAAAATAATAAGTGGGAGAAATACTAGAGCAGGCGCCTCTCTGCTGAGATATTTAATATATCATTACATATGGATTGACTACATGAATTCTAAAAATCAGTAAACATAAATTGGGCTTACGAACGAACATGCATTTGTGCCTATATGAGAATACAGAACATTCATCCGCAGACAAATCCCTTGAGCCGAGGTCTTGTAGGAAACAGCTTCTCTACCTCCGAGGTAGGAGTAAGGTTCATACACTCTACCCTCCTCAACCCAAACTTTTGTGGGACAATACTAGGTATACCCATTCTAAAATACATTGGACAGGGAAGTCTGTATTGACATACATCTGTCATATATATGCTACATACGGAAGACAAAGGAGCACATTTGTCATTGTTAAGACCAAGTAAATTGTAAGAGAAGTGGATTAAGAGACATGTCTTTGTCATACAACACCAACAACTATACCTCAATCCCAAGCAACTCCAGGATTGACTATATGAAAACTTAATATCCATGTCGCCCCATTTGGGCCTGTCTCGTCTCAACACTCAATTATATTTGCTTAGACAAACTGGGGCTCTCAAAAAGTATAGGTACCCTGAACTTTTTTGAGACACAGATATCTCTGGACAAACTAAAAACTCCAGATGTGATGTAGGTCCGACACAACTAAACCTAAATACCAACTAGTTGGTTTCACATATATGAACTCTTTTGCTACTATTGAGTTCTATTATTTGCTACATCTATCTGGATTTTGAGAGATTCTAAGTCTTTCAAGAACACTTCTTTCCATGTAATTATCGGCTTATCTTATTCTTTTTCAACACCTTCAACCAGCTAAGTTTTATCAATTAACACCATATCATCCACAGAAACCCTTTGTCAAAAAGAAAAGAAAACCATGCACTATGGAACCTCATTAGTTACTCCTAACTATCAAACTTGGATGGAAGCTCAAATAAGCAATACCTGAAGGCGATGCAAGAGATACATCAAGAACAAATGGACAAATACCTGTAAACAGAATCATATAACTCATTAAATAGACAGTACAATTTTACATCAATTAGCTTCAAACATTCGACAGATGGTAAGATTTTTCAGAGTAAACGATCTGTTCTAACCAGATAAAAAAGTAAGATAACTCGAGCAGTTGGATATCGCCAGAGAAATCGTGTCGCCCTGACAGCCCCGGAATCCAGAAGCTTCGCAGCCTTCTGTAACTGCACAGGCAAGTTTAAGTCATATACAGAAAAAAAATGAATATATGGCTCTTTCTAGTTTAGTGTAACACATGTACTCCCTTTTTGTGTGTATTTCTTTTTACCCTTAGTGTGGGGATGTGGAAAAATAGGAAAGAGCTTACCTGTACCGTCGCCCTTGTCATGTGGCGGTGATGCAAAGGGAGAGGCCTGCAATGTTAAATTGTTACAGAAAATCACGTCATGATCAGAGGAACTTAAAAACTGAGAGGCTTGTCTTCGGATAAATAAAACTTTGGAGGCTCACTGAACAGCCTAATGAATTCTGATCACTTGTTTCAACTGCAGAAGGCTCATAGAGAAATAATTCTCTTTTTTTTTGGACAATTAGCCCAGAATAAATAATTCTGAAGCAAATGTATTCCTTTTGACAAGTTCTTTTACTGATCAGAAAAGAATTTGAAGCAAATGAGTTACCAATTATTATAACATATATTTCTTTATATAACATCACATTTGCAGTTGTCCATTTTAAATTAATGCTGGAATTAAACTTGAATATTATTTATTTTTTCAATTCTTATTTTTAATAGTAGCATGTCCAACCAACCACCTCGACTATTCCACTAGATACTTGGATCCTCCTACACTGCCAATTTTGGCATATTTACCTAACAAGTTCTTTCTAATGCTTTGAAAATTTAGATTGAACCATACAATTAATAGATTCTTTGCAACCATAATGTTCCTCCTTTGACTCTTTCGCTCACCCAGGCAGGAAATGCAAATTTCTTCAACTTACTTTGCACTTAAAAAAGGAAAGGCTGAGCTGGAAAAGGAACTTCAAGAAACAATTTTGATGAACCAATTTCACATTTTGCTGATGGACAAGGGAGGCCGATGATTAGTGGGAATCTGGGTCTTACAATAAAGGCAGAGATTTAAAAGCATCTCCCAGAAGCATAAAGTAAATTCTTAATAGTAACGTACTCAAGTTCTTTGATGTCGGTGTCTTCCTCCCACGAGGATGGTGCTCGACGAGAAACTCTGTTTCTTTCAGCTTCTAACTGTTGTAAGAGAAATTCTCAAGTAACTTTAACTACTTTATAAAACTGCAACTGTAAATACAAGGAATAGAATGTAATACAATACCAAAATACTTATAAACCAAAGTACAAACCTGTACCTCCTGAAGACGCTTTGCTTCCTTCTCCAACTGAAACTCAGCCGCAGCTTTTTCACTGGCCATGGCTTCAAGCTGTGTTTGCTTGTAATACTGAACTTGCAGGTAAGTAATATAGCTTATTAAGTTACTACAAGTAAATAATGGGAACTATGTAGAGCACACATGAATTAGTCTAAGTTTACTTACCAATAGATCAGTTAATTCACGATACCGCTTTTCAAGTTCCACGTGTTCCTATTACCAGCACCAATAGATTCCAATATCAATATGGATTTAAAAATTGATAAATGAGGATATGCAAATGGGTCAAAGTCAAACACATAACAAATGAAAGAGAGACAACAAGCGAGAATCACATCATGCGTTAATATCTAAAAGCAAAGACTTGGCGACTTACCATATAGCGGGAAAGAAACATAAAAGGCATGACACAATTATTTTAAGATGATTGCTCAATCATTGACAGATCTAAGACTTTTTTTATAAAAAAAAAAAAAAGGGATGGGCACAAAAAATTGCATAGCTTCTATACTGCCTTTGCTCAAGGAAAGCACTTTCTTGTAGTAACTTCATGTTGCTAAGTCAAAGCTTGTAATAGAAAAATATACTGTGTGAATTACATAGCAAAAAGATAAAATGTCTTGCCGCCTGTGACAATATCTCCTCACATTGCCACGTTCGAAGACCAAGTATAATTCACGTTACCGTATTTACAATGCGCCAAACCTACATCAATCTACAACTTAGCTGAAATGAAGAAGTCTCAAAATCTGTCAAGCACCAAAAGTAAATGTAGACTATGTCCCCAGAAAAGTGTTATAAATTGCAATAAGAACTAGAAATTTTATGCCCATAACCAAATTAGTGCAAATATATTCATCGAGAAACGATCCATCCCTCATTTAATCTACGCAGACAAACATCTCCAAATACAAGAAGATGCTTTTCCCCCTTCAGCAAATTCCTGTTGCAATTTGGGATCAAAGTAAGAAAAAATAGGAGTAAAAGTCATTCAAAATTACAGTTGACTAGTACCCACTAAGGCCTTGACAAGAAGTCAAGTTCTATCACAACATTGATTTGGCAGATATCATTCCCTATGTTGTTTCTGCAGATCAAGGTGAGTATTTCAGATCTGAGCTTCTCATCCGCTTTTGAGTAGGCAAGGAATACAATGTATTGAAATACATGTTATGCACCTTTAAGTAACCAAAGCACAGAACAACTGTGCAACATTCAATGCTTAAATTGTCAAGTGAAAAAAAGCAATACTCATGCCTGAAAGAAAGAAAGAGCCCATAGGAAATTCATTTAGGAAAGACAATCTAAATGGCTGAGATAATCATATATGATCTTTTGAAAATTCTCATTACATGAGCTAGCTTTTGAGAATGAGTTTAGGCCGAATGTCCATTTCCTTAACATTGTATCAAAATCAGACCTATCCCTGATATTGATCAACTCAATGTTGGGTCAACCACATTTTGTTACTCACTTCCAGATTTCCAGCCTTCAGCTTACGTAATATCATTTAGAATCTCTTTATATGGTCTTGGAAAATCCTCATTACATAAGCTATCTTTTGGAATTGAGATAGGCCCAAAGTCCAGTTTCGTCAAATGATATAAGAGTAGACAGAGGCTCAAGTCTCACTACCAACCATTAACAAAATAAATCACATGCTTAAATTTTTTTAGAAAAAGGGAATCACGCGTGCAAATGAGGAGAGTGTTAAAGACATAATCAAATATATCCTCCTTGACAGCTTAAACTTTTAGATAAAGTGTTTACACAATTTAACATGGAATATTAAGATACTAGGTTTGGGTCTAACTACACCCCAAAAGCTATCTCAAGTTATGACTATTGTAAAAGGCCATACAAGAATACCACAATTGATACATTTACCCAATGTGGATTCACAACACTCGCTACATGCCTGAAGTAGACATTTGGAGCATGGAGTAGCATAACATGGATGACCCAACATTACACAACTTTTCTTTTTTGAGAAAGAAAAAAAAAATTTAAGTTACTTAATGTTGGGTGATCCATGTTAGGCAACTTAATATTAGGGATAGTTTTGGCCCTGACACCATGTCAAAAAAATGAACCTACGGCATTATTCAACTCAAAAGTCCGCACAAGTGGTGAGAATTCACCAAAACTATATAAGGAGACTTCCAACTATAAATTTAACCGATGTGGAATCTAACACTCTAAACACGTCAGACGTCAGAATTTTTTCAGGCAACATACATGCATGGGTATTCCAATCATGAAAGAAGCACCTTAAACAATCCCTCATAATTCTTTCAAGCAAAGTTGCTCGGACTTTTCAAAATTACTGTTGGATGTGTCGAATCCTCACAAAGCTATGCATTTTTGGAGGATCCAACAAGGGTGTGGCAAATTTTTGGGAGGAGAGCAACATAGCTTTCAAACAACATGCATAAGTATTTTGATCATGCTACTCTTCACCAACTTTGGCATGGCTTATACAAACTCTACATACTTCGTAAACTTCGAATTGAGCATTGGAACCTCATATTTTTTTTTGGGATATACAAATATATAATCAAGTACGCTATTAAGGTTTGCTTTATATTTCAAGCTTTTGATACTAATAAATATTAGGACTACTAAATTAAGCTAAGTGAAGGGTACTATTGGAACCAAAACTGATGATGATCTACTTATATCTAATTGAATAAGCTGATGTCCACTTAGAAGTCGAAAACCCGAGGTTACACTAAGTAGAAGACAAAGAGTCTGGAAGATCAGAAGGTCTCAAATCTTATAAGTAAGGGCAAATGCAAGAGTTTAATCACCTGGCGAGAGTAATGCTCA
>JBDJHY010000014.1:2550837-2563310 GCA_039654485.1 Withania somnifera | reverse complement strand
ATCTAGATATTTAGCTTTTTCTAGGACATTCTTAAAATATCTAGATATTCTAAATACTTACTACATCTTAATAGGAAACTTCTAGATAATAGGCTTTCAATCCAAATGGGTTTTATACCAATTAGACTTTTATGGTAATTGGGTTTCCACAATTGTTGGGCTTTAGGACCCATTGGGCTAGTGATGATATTTTAACATGCTTATGAGATTGAACATAGCAATAGATATTTCCTCAGCTTTAGAATATCTTCATTGTGGTCTAACAATAGGTGCTTTAGAATATCTTCATTGTGGTCTAACAACACCTATTGTACTTCTGTGACCTGAAGCCTAACAACATCCTATTGGATGAAGATATGACTACGCATCTTTGCGATTTCGGGATTGGAAAGATCTTTGAGCAAGATATGCATATGGCTCAAACCAAGACAATGACCACCATAGGAAATATGGCACCAGGTGAAATTAAACTCACATACCTCTTTATTCTGCGTTTTTTAGTAGTATAAACATACTAAGTAAATTAACTAAAATTATTTGTAATCTACATTGCTTGAATCTGCCTGAGCAAAAATTCCATTTGATTGATCACATCTTCCCATATTACCTAATCTTCTTTGTGTCTATGACCTTCATTCACCAGAAAATCTGCACCATTTGCTTGCCTCTATCCAGATATGAACAATAGTAAATCCTCATTAACACCCACCAAGTATTTGCGATCTTTAATAATCTCTCTAAGAGGATGAAACTGTATGTTTTCCTCTTGGATGGGTTTGACAAGAAGTAGGCAGTCTGTTTTTATGTCTAGGGTTATATACCCCCTTTCTTTTTACTAGTTTGAGCCCTTGACTGATGCTTCATGGTTAAGTAGTAAGACTTGACGTAGGTCTCATTTCTTTTGATGTAAGTGTAGGTCTATCGTACATCTTATATTTTCCAGACCCCACTTGTGTTTGCATGTTGTTATAGTTGTAACTCATAATGTGATTACATATAAGTTTTGTAGGTATACATTTCTCTTCTAGTATAATATTAACTAGATACTACAATATATATATATATATATATATATATATGCAAATTGTAATGTTATTGCAGAGTATCGAACTCATGGGATAGTTTCAAGAAGTGGAGATATCTACAGCTAAGGCATTATATTGTTGGGAATGTTTACGGGAATGTTACGTGAGAGAAAGCTTACGGAGGAAATCCTTAATGGAAGTCCTGGACTCTGATCTGATGAGAGATGTCAAGCAGTTTTCTGAAGTACTGCAACAGTTTTTTGTCATCTATCTTTTGTTTGGCATTAGAATGTTTGAAAGATTCTCCCGAGGACAGAATGAGCATAAGTAATATTGTGGATGGCCTTAGAAAAGCTAAAATTGAATACTTAGCAATTAGTGGAAAAGCTGAGATAAGGTGGGGTAGATTTTTGGATTTTGAACGAAGTTATAAATATTTTGTATTAGTGGTTTACAATCTCTGGGAGTTTTCCAAACCTGTTTCTAGAAACCCGTTTTCTCTTTTACCTCATACAAGGTAGGTTTAAGGTAGTTGATTTCCTTAGTCCCACGTAAGAATTCGTGAACAGTCAAGTATGTCAGAAGGCACATTTGAAAAGTCACAAACCTTCTAAGTGACATTATTTCATGAAAGAAAATAACATTTTTTGACCGTACAAAACAACTATTTAAAAAAAGTACATGCCAAACCATCAAATGGGTAGTTCCACAAGAATATATTCCAAGTGTCCTTTCAAAATTTATACTAAATACTTGAAATTTTATCATTGTCCAACATAATGCACAGTTAAATTATTACCATATCATCTCTTTACCAATCAAAAAAAATTGCTTGAAAAGTACAATCTTAAACTTTGTCTAGTATCTGCTTTAGACCCGACTAATTTCTTGCAAGAAAGTTCTACCTTGTTCCTATTAAAGGGGAGTATTTTATGACATGAAACCTGAATCCTCTAATTAAAAATGTATGAGTTCTTCTGTCGAGCAAGAAAGTTGCTAATACACTTACAACAAGAGATAATTATCTTACAGGAAGAACTCTCATTGTATTGTTGACCTTTGTAGTTGATTCATCTAATGAGAATCCTTTACAAATCACAAGAAAAATTTTTGATAATCAAAGAGGTAAAGCCATTTAGATGAAAAAATCTGTAGTCATAGTTTAATAAAGAATATACCCTCCCACAAAATTACTTTGTATATACATTCATAGCAATGATTGAAATCATTTCCCGTCCTTACAAGGTAAAAGATGACTCCTGGATTAAGTGTTTGATAGCTTACACCAAGTGTTCATGTATACACAATTCCAATCAATGAAGTATAAAATTTTGTCAGAAATGTTAAGTTTGTTGCTTACAGCCCACCCCAACAACAAAAAGAATGAGTGTGTTGTATTTACTCGATGCTCTCCCCCTCAGTTTTCAGCTCCTACTTCCAGTTTCTTTCCATTTTCTGATTTGTCATAACATGCTCACATTCAATTACTGGAGAAAAATCAGACCTTTTTGATGGACTCATCACAGAATAGTCTGCAGTTCTTGCTGAAAGCAAACCAAATGCAATATTCCTGCTCATGCATTTTTGTGATTCTGCGACACTACTGGAGCTCAAAATATGGCTTTATTGAGCAATTTGGTTGAGCAGAGAACCTAAATGGTCCTCTAGCAGGATGGCTCACGGTAAGGTTTGGTTGGTGAGCCCCATTGATAATGCTTCTTCTTTGGATGTAAAAGTATCAGCTTGTTCCTGCAACGTCACAGAAGCGATAAGATAAAACATAATTAATTGGATCACTATTTGTTTCAATGTCTTTACACTATCATTGAAAATAATGCTTGGAGAAATACTAGAGCAGGTGCATCTCTGGCTGAGATATTTATGCATCATTAGATAGATCGATTACATGAATTCTAAGAATCAGTACAATATAAATGGACATGCGTGCATACATGCTCTTGTACCTATATGAGAATAAAGAAAATCATCCCCAGATAAAGATATTTGCTATATAATTTCAGGACAGGGAAAGCTGTAACTACATATACCTTTTATACATATGCTACAAATGGAAAACAAAGGTGCACACTCTGTCATTGTTAAGACCAAGTAAATGGTAAGATCGAGTCAATTAGACGTGCCTGTGTCATACACCACTAACACTATACCTCAATCTCAAGCAACTGTGGGACTTGTTTCAAAATTCTATTATATTTGTTAAAGACAAAATGGGGTTCTCAAAAGGTAGAGGCACCCTGAACTTTTTAGTGTCATAGCATTTCTGGACAAACTATAAGCACTCTAGAAAACACCAGAAATGACGTAAGTTCAATACAACGAAGCCTAAATTCCAACTAGTTGTTGCCGTGTGACCAAGAGGTCACGGGTTCAAGCCTTAGAAACAGCTTGCAAAAATGCAAGGTAAGGCTGCGTAAATAGACCCTTGTGGTCGGCCCCTTCACTGGACCTTGAGCATAGCTGAAGCTTTAGTGCGTCGAGCTGTCCTTTTTTTGGTATCACATTTATGAACCTTTTTTTGCTATTATTGAGTTCTAGTATTTGCTACGTGTATGATTTTTTTGAAATTCTAGGTCTATCTCTTTCCTTGTTAGCACCTTCAATCAGTTAACACTATCACCCACAGAAATCCTTTATCACAAAAAAAAAAAAAAGAATCATCTACAGAAATCATGAACCATGAAACCTCATTAGTTAGACTCACAATTATCAAACTTGGGCAGAAGCTCAAATAATCATACCTGAAGACGATGCAAGAGATACATCAAGAACAAATGGACAAATACCTGTCAACAGTACCATATACCTCATTAAATAGGAAGTAAAATTTTGTATCAGTTCGCTTCAACATTTAACTGGCTTAAGGTTTTCTCAGAGTAAATGACACTAACCAGATAAAAGAGCAAGATAACTCGAGCAATTGGATATCGCCAGAGAAATCGTGTTGCCCTGACAGCCCCAGAATCCAGAAGCCTTGCGGCCTTCTGTAACTGCACAGGCAAGTTTAAGTCATATACAAAAATAATATGAACATATGGCTCTTTCCAGTTAAGTATAAAACTTGTTCTTTTTTTTTCATGTTTCTTTTTACCCCTAGTGTAGGGATGTGGAAAAATAGGAAAGAGCTTACCTGTACCGTCGCCCTTGTAATGTGGCGGTGATGCAAAGGGAGAGGCCTGTAATGTTAAATTATTATAGAAAAGCACGTCATGCTCAGAGGAACTTAAAAACTGGGAGGCTTACTTCTTTTCGGATAAATAAAATTTTGGAGGCTCGCTGACAACCTAATGAATTCTTGTTGCTTGTTTCAACTGTAGAAGGCTCATAGAGAAGTAATTCTGAAGCAAATGAACTCCTTTTTACTAGTTTTTTTAATGATCAAAGAAGATTTTGAAGCAAAGAATTACCCATTATTGTTTCTTCTGTCAGGGGTCTATCCGAAACAACCTCTCTACCTCACATCTAAGATAGTGGTACAGACTGCGTACACTCTACCCTCCCTAAAACCCACTTTGTGGGAATATACTAGGTTTGTTGTTGTTGTATACAACTTGACATTTTCAGTTGTCCTTCATTTTAAATTAATGCTGGCAATAAACTTGAGTTTTTTCCGTTTCTTATTTTTGAGAGAAGTGTATCCGACCAACTAATCCACCTCGACTAATCCACTAGATACTTGGATCCTCCCACTGCAAATTTTGGCATATTTGTTTAACAAGTTCTTTCTAATTCTTTGAAAATTCGGATTGCACCACAGTAGATTCTTTGTTACCACACTGTTCCTCCCTTCACTCTTTCATTCAACCAGGCAGGAGATGCACATTTCTTAACTTACTTTGCACTTAAAAAGGAAAGACTGAGCTGGAAAAGAAAGTTCTAGAAACAATTATAATAAATCAATTTCACATTTTTCTAGTGGACAAGGGTGGCCGATGTTTGATGGGAATGAGGGTCTAATAATAAAGCAGAGTTTCAACCTTGTCTCTCAGAAGCATAAAGTAAATTCTTAACAGTGACATACTCAAGTGCTTTGATGTCAGTGTCTTCCTCCCAAGAGGATGATGCTCGACGAGAAACTCTGCTTCTTTCAGCTTCCAACTGTTGTAAGAGAAATTCTAAGTAACTTAAACTACTTTATCAAGCCGCAATTGTAAATACAAGGAGTAGAAAGCAATGCAATGCCAAAAGACTTATAAAATAAAGCACAAACCTGTACTTCCTGAAGACGCTTTGCTTCCTTCTCCAACTGAAACTCAGCCGCAGATTTTTCACTGGCCATGGCTTCAAGCTGTGTTTGCTTGTAATACTGAACTTGCAAGAGAGAAATATAGCTTATTAAGTTACTACAAGTAAATGATGGGAACTATATAGAGCATACATGAATTAGTCTAAGTTTACTTACCAATAGATCAGTTAATTCACGATACCGCTTTTCAAGTTCCACATGTTCCTATTACCAGCAGGAATAGATTCCAATATTAATATGGATTTAAAGATTGATAAATGAAGGATATGCCAATGGGTCAAAATCAACAAAGCCCAAAATGAAAGAGAGACAATAAACAAGAATGAAATTCCTCAGATTCATGTGTTAATATCTAAAAGCAGAGACTTGGCGACTTAACCATATAGGGGAGAAAAACATAAAAGGCATGACATAATTATTTTAAGTCGATTGCTCAATCATTGACATATGTATATGACTAAAAAAAGCAGGGATGGCCATCAAAAACTGCATAGCTTCTATGCTGCTTTTACTCAAGGAAAGCACTCTCTTTAAGTAACTTCATGTTGCTAATTCAAAGTTTGCAATAGAAAAAGATACTGTGTGAATGGCATAGCGAAAAGATAATAAATCTCTTGCCACCTATGACAATATCTCTTCTTACATTTCCGGATTTTAAGAATTAAGTATAATTCACGTTACCATATTTACACTACCCCAAACCTCCATCAATCTACAACTAAGTTGAAAGTCTCAAAATTTATCAAGCACCAAAAGTTAATGTAGACTATGCGCCAGAAAAAAGCTATAAATTGCAATAAGTATAAATTTTATGCCCATAACCAAACTAGTGCATACATATTCATCAAGAAACGATCCATTCCTCATTTAATCTAAAGCAGAAAAACATTTGCAAATACAAAGGATGCTTTTTCCCTGGCAGCTTGCAATTTGGGATCAAAGTAAGAAGAAATAGGAGTAAAATTCAATCAAAACTACATTTAAGTAGTATTCATTAAGGCCTTGACAAGAAATCAAATTCAGAGATCTCTTTCCCTATGTTGTTTCTGCAGATCAAGGTGATTACACATCAAATCCGAGCTTCTCATCCTCTTTTCAGTAGGCAAGGAATACCATGTATTTAAATGCCCGTGATGCGCCTTTGAGCTACCAAAGTACAGGAACAATTTGCAACATACAATGCTTAAATTGTAAAGGGAAAAAAGAACTATTCACCCCTGAAAGAAAGAAAGAGCTCGCAGGAAATTCATTTAGGAAAGACAATCTAAATGGCTGAGATAAGCTGTGATCTTTTGATAGAATCCCGTCAGTTTGACTGTACGAGTTGTAGACTCCCTTATATGATCTTTGGACAATTCTCATCACTTGAGCTAGCTTTTGAGAATGAGTTTAGACCAAAGGTTCATTTAGGAAAGACAATCTAAATGGCTAAGATAATCTGTGATATTCTGTAGAATCCCATCAGTTTGACAGTATGAGTTGTAGACTCCTTAAATGATCTTTGGATAATTCTCATCACTAGTGCTAGCTTTTGAGAATGAGTTTAGGCCAATGGTCCATTTCCTTAACATTGCACCATAACCAGTCCCGATATTGGGCTACCCAATGTTGGGCCGCTCACATTTTGTTACTCACTTCCAGATGTCCAGCCTTGCGTATGTAAGATTGTTTATAATCTCTATATATGGTCTTAGACAATCCTCGTTACATAAACTACTTTTTGGAATTTAGGCACAAAGTCCAGTTTCTTCATATGATATAAGATAGACAGAGGTCCCAGGTTCAAGTCTTGTTACCGCTTGAATTGATCTAAAACATAAAATATAGTCAAAACTGCAAACAGCAAAAATTTAGTCTATGTGATAGTTAATACTTTCATGGAAAGTGAGGAGAAAAGTGAAAGGATTTTGAAAGCACCAAATTAGATTGAAAATGAATGCATTACTACTACTCACCACCCCTATGTGAGCTTAAAACTTCTCCCCCAAGTTTCATGGCGTCGATCTTCACCACAATGTGTTAACTTTTACCTCCTAAGTCGTTGATTAAATGATAGTCATATTTTTGTTGTCATTCTTATAGAATTCAGGTTAAATTAGTTAGGGGTCTCATTATATTCTTGGCAGGGAGAGGGTGTTGTGATTAGTGAAATTCATAACCATGGAGAAAAAAGGTTCAATTGTTGGAGAATAATCATTTTCTACCCATTCAGATTTAAATAAAATTAATCTTGAAATAAAAAATAAAGAGAATTTTGGAGTTAAATGGAACCTCATCTATGGAAGACACCACATTAATTTTACTATTTACCTAAGTTGTATATACAAATTTGTTGAAGTTTCACGATTAGTTAAAATATTGAAGGAACAAAGAGTTATTTTGCAGCGTACAAGATCTCTCTCAAAAAAGGGACCATTTATTCTACTAATAATTGTTTGTATATATTGTTCATTGAAAGAGTGTGTGTGTATATATATATATAGAGAGAGAGAGAGAGCGGGTAATATAAATTCACTATATTCCTATGACCGCTCGAAGCACTGTTAAATTGACTAGTTATCAAAATAAATCATGTGCTTAAAATTTAAAAAAAAAAAAAAAGAAAAAAGAAAAGGGAATCATGTGTGCAAATAAGAAGTGTTAAAAGACATAATCACATATATCCTCCCAGTCAGCTTAAACTTTTAGATAGAGTGGTCACACGATTACCACCCGAGGGTGTGGCCTAGTGGTTAATGACGTGGGTTGAGTACCATGAGGTCTCAGGTTCAATTCCCAGCAGAGATAAGACACTAGGTGATTTCTTCCATCTATTAGCATTGACGGACAGAATTACCCGATACTTGTTGCTGGTGGAAGGTGGCAAGTATCCCATGGAATAGTCAAAATGCGCGAAAGCTGCTCTAGATACCATGATTATTTTAAAAAAAAAAAATGAAATGTCACCCAATTTAACATGGAATATTAAGAAAATAAGTCTGCTTCTAATTATGCCCCAAATCTATCTCAAGTCATGACTATTGTCAAGGCCATACAAGAATACCATAACCAATACACTTACCAACTGTGGGATCACAACACTCTCTACACATTTGAACTGAACACTTGGAGCATGAACAGCATAAAATGGATGACCCAACTACTTAATATTAGGGATAGTTGTGGTCCTGATACCATGTTAAGAAAATGAACCTACAGGATTAATCAACTCTAAAGTCTGCACAAGTGGCGAGAATTCTCCAAAACTATATAAGGAAACTACAAACTATACACTTAACCAATGAAGGAATCTAACACGCTAAACACCTCATAATTCTTTCAGGCAACAATCAACATGCATGGGTAGTCTAATCATGAAAGAAACGCCTTAAACACCCCTCATAATTCTTTCAAGCTAAGTTGCTCGGACTCTTCAAAAATACTATCGGATGTGTCAAATCCTCCCAAAACTATGCCTTTTTGGAGGATCTGACAAGGGTGCGGCAAAATTTTAGGAGGATCAGAGCAATACGGCTTTCAAACAACATGCATGAGTATTCTGACCATGCTACTCTTCACCAACTTTAGCATGGCTTAATTTACCACTACACCCAAAAAAAAAAAAAATACGAACTCTACATACTTCGTAAACTTGGAATTGAGCATTGGAACCTCTAATTTTTTTTTAAAAAAAAAATTGGGATATACATATACATAATCAAGTACACTATTAAGGCTTGCTTTATATTTCTAGATTTTGAGACTAGTAAATATTAGGGCTACTAGATTAAGCTAAGTGAAGGGTACTATTGGAACCAAAAATGCTGGTCCTTATCCAAAAAGAGGGAACCAAAACTGATGATGATCTATTTATATCTAATTGAATAAGTCGATGCCCACTTAAAAGTTGAAAACCCCGAGGTTAAACTAAGTAGAAGACGAACTGTGTGGAAGACCAGAAGGTCCCAAATCATCAGTAAGGGCAAACACAAGGGTGTAATCACCTGGCGAGAGTAATGTTCAGCATCCCTTTTCATGGCAGCCGTTTCAACTCTTAACTTTTGCATTTCAGCCTACAGTCAATAGAAAAATTACCCCTTAATAATGAGCAAAAGATCATTGTATTTACGAATAAAACAAACAAGTAAAATTTTCGGACAGACTAGTTAGTGATTGAGCTACAGAGCAATACACTTGCCTCCAAAGAAGCAAGCTTGCTTTCAGCCTCCCTCTGACATCGGCGTGCACGCTCCACTTCCTCTTTCCATGCCTGCATCTGCATGTTCAGAAAATGAAGTTAAAACAGATAACTGGAGAGTATCTGTTTTATCCAGCTGACTGCGACGATTCAGTTTCAAACAGTCTCAGGTTGAAACTGAACAAACGAATATGAGGCTTGATGGACACATCTATAGACATCAAGGATCCAGTTGCACGTGTAAACTTATTAACTGCAGCAAGCATGGCTGATAATGTCAAACACAAGGTTCCTGTCTTAGTTAAATTGTAAATTTCATCGAAAACACCTAATTTTGCATGAGTTAGAACTTCAATATCAGGAGCATAACAATTTACTTAGTAAGATGGAAATTTCTCTCTTCATAATTTTTTCCTAACTAAGTGCCTTGCAGCCACCATCAGTTTTAAGTTTACTTGCATCTTCAAATTCCTGGTCCTCTCGTGTTACTTCAAAATGCATACAGGTGAGTAACAATTATAGAACCTGAAGCACTTGATTTGCCTCTTCTGAGGACTTCTTTTGTCCACGGCGTGTACGAGCTTCCATGTCTTGCAGTTCTTGATTTAGTGTTGCACATTCAACCTGCCAGATTCAGACACCCTTGGATAAGTTGAAAGGTGCTGAACAAATTCTTTCATAATTCTTTTAGGTATCTTCATCTCCAATTAATCCAAAGTAGTCACATAAACAATTTTCTTTATTGATGAGGAAAGAGACCCAAAGGATGACATCAAAAAATTATTATTTACCTCAAGCAGTGCCACCTTCTGCTCAAGCTCTGTTGCCTTTGCAGTCCTTTCATCAGCTGTTCTCTAGTGCCAATAGTCATACAAAAATTTAGAGACATCTTTACTTCATTGAATAATGACAATCACATATGCACTAGTAATGAGAGATTATGCGCTGCCAAGTGAAAGAAACTTATGATGTACAAGTAATCAAGACTCAAGAAAAAACAATAAACCAATTGCTAGATACACAGGTATAATTAAAAAGAAGTTAATTCCTTCAGTTCTTTTAGATTCCTGCTTAAAACCATAAGGACAATTACTAGAATCTAGTCCAATTAAGCACGATGACTGAAGTGGTAAGGACCAAAGTGCAACTTTTGGGGAAAAAATGAAAATAAAAGTAATCCCTCTTCTTTTCATAATTGACGACAATATCTTAATAATGGGTGCTAAATTAGAAATGGCAAGAACAAATTATTGTTATCGAATTACAACGCAGGCAATATGTTGACACAAAATTCTAGCTATTAGAGTTAGCTCAAAGCCAACCTCTTATCAACTTATCACTACTACAAATTCACTCCCTCGAAAATACAAATTCTCGAATAGCAGGATACTGCATTATAACCCAAGCAACACATTACAAGTACACTAGAAGTTTTCAGCTAAAGTTCACATCTTACTCTCTTCAGGCTAATGCCATTTTGGCTTGTCATTATATGTGGAAGCAAACAGCTAAATCCCTATGTTATAAAAGCAATAGCACGAACGAACCAAAGCCCTAAATGTATACTTTATTACAATTCATGATGTAACAGCATAGAAGATTATACTTGCAGAAGTAGAATACCTGCGCCCTAGCCAAGGCTGTGGATGCCTCTAAAGCCCGGTGCTCCAGTTCTACTTCCCTTTCCATAAAAACCTATTATTACAGATGAAATGAACTATTAATGAATTTATTAAATTGCAAACAGCACACTTCCATTATCCTTCATCAACAACGACCACCCAATGTGATTATACATGTGAGGTCTGAGGAGAGTAGTGTATGAGACCTTACCCCTACCTTTGAGATAGAGAGGTTGTTTTTGATAGATCCTCGGCTGAACGAACGGTGAAAAGAGGCAGTAGAAACAAACAAAAAAACTTAGAAGATAATAAGATACTAAGCTAAAGAAATAATAGGTAGTGACAGAAATCTAAAAATAAGGAAAAAAGGAGCACGCTCTGGATGTTTTTAGAATCAGAGGGGGAAGCAGGGAGGAACGTTGGAAACACATCTATGCAGTTTAAAGCAGAAACCTATAGTAGGGAGAAATGACAAGTTCTCTGCTATTCTAACTTAAATGATCCACACACTGTGAAAAGTTGTTGCAGATTTCAGGTTATAAACTTGTTTGTTGCTTAAAACTTAAAATCATTTTTCAAAATCCTTGTATAGTTATTTAGCTACTTCTTTTTAGATGCTCAGCCAATTTTCAGTTATAAACCTTTTTGGAAGCATTATGAGCAGCACGTTCTTCTTCTGATCTTCGCTCTACAGCACCCAGCTCCTCCCTTAAAGCCTGAACACATAAAAGTTTCTCACCACAGTCAGGTAAAGGTGTTCAGGAGCAGCAACACAAAGTAAATAATATCCAAAAGTTGTTCAGAATAAGATCATCATACTTGCATCATTCTTGTCTCTGTTAGTTCCCTGTTTCTCATTAAAGACTCCATGTTAGCCTGTAAAAAAGCAGACAAAACTCAACCTTCCTTTCCATTAAAAATAATTGGTTTTTCTGCACACAGTGGTAAAAATGCTGATAGTTCAACAAAATCAAAATGCTAAAACTACAGAGTCCTCACGGAGAGCCCTTAGTTTTAACTATGGAAGTTCAACTGTATTGGCCCAGGGAACCACCAATGGACACACAATTCCAACTACCAGAATTTTAAAGGAAAGTCATAGCAATAAATCAGACTGACACAGATGTCACTTTGCAAGTGTGCAGTACAAGGCTAACAGGTAGTTTGAAATGAACCTGCAATGATGCCAGATTTCCTTCGGAGAGTGCAGCTTGCTTCTTAAGTGCATCCGTAGAACTAACAAGAGACTCAATTTCTGCATTCTTTGCAGCAAGAGCCTCAGCCATACTGGATTCTGCCTTCGACACCTCTTTTTTGGCTGCAGATAAATCTTTCTGAAGCTGCTTTATCCGAGCCTCACAAGATTTGCCCAACTCCCTCTGTTA
>JBDJHY010000014.1:2533456-2544599 GCA_039654485.1 Withania somnifera | reverse complement strand
CAAATGTCCATATTCACCTCTGCAACAAGAAGCTCCTCTAGCTGAGCATTTTCAGATTTATACTCCTGAAGACGTGACGAAAGTCCAGCACAAACCTGCACATTTGAGTAAAAGAACGATAAGCTGTGAGATTTAACTTTCTGTAGAACAAGAATCTGTTACACTGCAGCTGATTAAAAGATAAAAAAAGGAAATGTTAATTATATTATGATCATGATAATGAATCTATTCAACCATTTACTCCATTCACATAATTTGTCGAGCAAAGTAGCCTCTCAATTATCGATATCAGGAGTTTTTTATAAAGCCACATCAGGAGTTTTAACTTGCTATTCATCTCTCATGACACGTAAATTAGGATTTGACGAGATTATTTATGTTCGTAACATTTAACCTATTAATACTTCGAAAGACAATCTTACATGATAACTCAGATTAGCAAGGAATGCTGCTCTCTACTTCTCTTTTCTTTTCTTGAGTAAACAGAGGCCTTCAACTGATGAGATTAATGCTCATTGATCTTTATAACATTAATATTGCACTTCGAACTTATGAGAAAGCAATATTGCTGAAATGAAGTACTTGAACAAACCGTATTCATCAAAAACGTTTGCGTTCACAAAGTTCTTTTAATTAAAAAATTTGAAGGGCAAGACACTATGCATTTACATGTATTAAATCCAGCATCATTTTCCAAGTATTTGGTGGGAAAAAACAAACTGAGGGTATATTCAGAAACTAATTGCCAGATTAAACCTCTATTTCTCTGAGTTAAATAGCAGACACTTCTTTGAAAAAAACACTCTAAAATGGCTTCTTGAAGGAAATAATTTTGTTGGAAATACTTTTTGGGGAAGCTTCTTTAAGAACTTAACAAATATGTTTGTTGATTTCCCTTTTTGCATGATTTCAAACTTTTTGCACGACTTCGAAAAAAATATGACAAATAAAAGCACCTTAGCATTCTAGATCATAGGACAATGAAGTAATGAACTCTTACACGGGCTAACCGTGCTTCTTTTGACTGACCGGTAGAAGTTGCATTCTTAAGCAATCCCTGAGCCTGAAGAAATAAATGTAGTCAAAAGAACTTATCATAACACCTAAAAATACACCAAAATGCTAGCTTAAAAAAGACTACCTCTTCAAGTTGCTCTTGTTCTTTTATGGAAGAATTAACAGTTTTACTTTCTGGAAGCTGCTTCTCGGCTGGATTAACAGTTTTATGTTCTGGAAACTGCTTCTGGTCTGAATTAGGTTCACCATTAGTTTGAGCATCATCCTTCAACTGCCTATCAATTTTCCCTGGTCCGTCTGCAGTTAAAGATTTAGATCTTTCCGGCTGAAAGTTCACAGGAGATCCTGCATCAAGAAGTACTGTGTTTTGATCGGAATCTACTGGAGACTTGTCCAGCACAGTATCAACCACTTCGGCAGTAGGCAACAGAGGAGTCTCTCCAGGAATATCTGAGGTGTTTCGACTTGTATGCTCACCAGTAGATTCTGAACTCACGATTTTTACATCAATAGGTTCTGCTGCTTCCACATGATCAGCATGATGATTTAACTCATTATTAGAGGCTCTTTCAGATATAGGAGCATCCAACGAGGCACCATCTTCAGAATCTTTTAGCTTATCTTCAGTGCTAGTTTTGCTGCTAGGACTACCTGGATTTGTCCTACTGTCTTCAGTAAGTACAATAGCTTTATCTTTATCGGGGGCAACATCTGACTGCGACATCCCTTGACTAGCTTGTTCCCTTTCAAAATTGACTGTTTCTGAAGGTTCATTAGAAGAGAGACATTTTTGAGGCTGCAAAGGACCTCATTGTTAATATTCTGAAAATTGCAGTAGATAAAATAGCACTGTACTGAGAATGAAAAAACTACCTTCTTTTTATGCCTTGATCTTTTTGTTTGAGATCCTTTTACATTCGGAACTAAGCCAAAGAAAAAACAATAAGATAATGTATTCTCCATTCGCAAAGGCTACTTTAAAAACAATAACAACAATAAAATGAAAAGTTATGGGACGCTTAAATGAACACTTTTCTTTTCCAATCAGCATGATCACAAATAGAGTCCAAAATGTGCATCTTGAAGCATCCTACTGGTTTCAGTTAGCATAGCATTAAATCTGATTGAGATAACCCTTGGCTACCCTGTTGCCTTCTCAGAATTGGCTGTTTCTAAAGCTTCACGAGAAGAGAGTCATTTCTGATGCTAACAAGAAGAAGTTTTATTTCTTAAACAGGAATGTTCTAAACCAGTTCAAAAGCAGAAACCAAAAGGTGCATTTTGAGGTTGAAAATTTTATAATCACCGAAGTAACATTATAAAAGTTATACCTGGACTCCGAATATTGGGCTGTTCATCAGAATTCTCGCCAACTACACTCTTTGCCCTCTTATCTACAACTTCAAACAAATCTGACAAAACAAAGTCCATTTCACCTTGTTAGGGAATTAAACAAGAACTGGAAAGTTCTTCCATGTTGATATGTCAAAAATCGCCAAAACCCAAACGTGTTTCCTTCATCCATTCATCAAAACATGACCCCAAAGACGACTCACAAGTCAATAGGTACATTTCTATTAGCGTAAACTGGTTGTTAATTAATAATTTCTCATTTTTCTAATCAAATTGAACAATGGGAAGTAGGAAAACTTTGAGAACTCATAATAGCAGGGTCTTATTAAAGCAATGCTTTGGTAGTGAGTGGAAAGTAGCTTTTTGTACAGCATCAAGTTCCATTTACGATTACAAGTAGCATGCACATCAACAAACTAGCAATGCAGTAAAATCTATCAAAATCAAACTAAAGAAAAAAGAACATTTGTGAGCAACTTATAATTAACAACATTAAAAGGGAAAGGTCAATTTTGCCTATTTACTATACGAAACTCGAAACTAAGCAACTTTGCCCCATGTTAGACTTTTCGTTTAACATTACCCCCCCCCCCTGTCAGAAAAAAGTCTCAATTTTTCCCTTTATCCCTAAGGGAGCTCCAGCCTAAGGATAATTTTAAACAATAGTCAAAATTTGAAAGCTGTAAATCTAGACCTTTTTTCTCGAAGAATTTGGACATGTAGAGTCCATCCATTTTGGGCTCCGTTAAAGGTAAGGAACAACATAACGCAATTTGTTAATGACTAGAGTATGAAAGTGAAATGGAGGGCAAAATTGAGCACTTCCGGATAGTACATGGGCTATTTGAGCCTTCCCCACATTAAAATAGAAAGAGCTGTCTATTCCACGTCTCATAATTCAACTTCAACACCAACCACTATATTAACTCAAACCTTTATGTATCCCAGCTCGAATTACTGAGTCTGCAGAAATTGCATTAAGATAAGCAATATCCAAAGGTGTGGCCTATTGGTCATTGAAGTGGGTTGAGAACCATGAGATTTCAGATTCAAATCTCAGCTAAGACAACACTAGGTGATTTATTCTCATTTGTCCTAAACTGGGCGGATAGAGTTACATTAATACCTATTGTTGGTGGGAGATGACAAATATCTCGTGAAATTAGTTGAGGTATGCACAAATAGGCCCATAAAGCACGGTTATTGAAAAACAAAAGCATCATCCTTGAGATCATTGTCAAAATGAATATTTAACACCTTAAACCAACACTACAAGCAGTTCACAAGTTCACATCAAACAACACATAAAAACACACTAAAATTCTATCTAAAATACAAATTTTTAAAAATCATAGTGTCTGGACCAGTTTACATGCACATCAACTAATCGAAGTACCTGTCACCTCCTTCCAACAACAGGATATCATACCAAGTTACTTTGTCCATCGACTAATTCCACAAGATGCCTGACTATCTCCCACCGACAACAAGTATCAGGTAACTCTATCGGTAACTCTATCGTTCGACTAATTTTATGTGATAGTTGTCACCTTCCACCAGCAACAAGTACTAGGTAACTCTAACGTTCGACAAATTCTATGGGATAGCAGTCATCTCACACCAGTAACAGGTACTATCATACCAGGTACCAATTAACTTTGTCCATCAATAAATTCTATAGCCACCTCCTACCAACATCATGTATCAGGTAACTCTGTTCATCGACTAATGTCATGGGGTACTTTCCACTTAGGTTGAACAAACTTTTCACTTTCGATACCGCACCCATATTAAATTTTTCAAAAAATACACTACTTTTGAAAAATTGACACACACCCGTTGGCATTTCCTGAAGAGTCCGAGACCTCCCACCATCAACAACTACTAAATACCAAGTACCACATAACTCTATTCACCGACTAATTTCATGGTATACTGACCACCTCCCCTCAGCGACCTGTACCACATACCAGTTAACCCTATTCATCAACTAATTCTACTGAATATATGTCACCTCCCACCAACATCAGGTACTAAGAACCAGGTAACTCTGCCCATTGACTACTTTCACATATCACAAGCCACCTCCCTTATGCTACATATCAGTTAACTCTATCCATCAAACAATTTCAAGGGACACTTGCCACCTCTCACCAACAATAGGTACCAAAACACTCTATACACCAATGCTAGGACAAGTACAAAGAAGTCACCTATTTTTATTTTCCGTCAACGCTCGGATTCAAACCTAAGAGATCACCAGTTAAAATACACTCTCGCTAGTCCAATGTCAAGTAATCGCATTTCTACAGAATCATCTCAAATATATACATATACACCAACAAGGGTCCAGCATCGACACTGAGCTCACCTCACACTCATAGGTATATATAGAAAAATTCATCAAAAAAATTGAAATGTCTATCTCCATTGAACAATGCATTTACTGATTCCCACATTCTAGATCCACCTAAACAATATCACTTCCACAAAATTCAAAAAAAAAAAAAGAAATACATACCTTCAGCGGCTCTAAGCCACGAAGCCATTGATGAAATAACTGAAACAATGTATAATTTTCTCTTATATATCAATCATCAAATTTGCATTCAATTCGAAATTTTCTGAGCAAAAAAAAATTAAAAATAATTCTGCAGAATTTTAACAATTAAGGTACCAAATTGAATAATGAAAAATTGAGTAAAGATATTTTCTTTTCTTTCATTTTTTTTGCAGATCGCAAATGTATAGTTGCTGTTAGTTAGTGGATCTCTGTTAACAAGCGAAAGAGGAAGAAGGAAGGAAGATTTAGTGTGGTTGCGGAGTATGGTAAGTAAAGTAGGATCTGTATTCAGAGCCGTGGGATATTAAAGTCCTTAATTTTCCATCTAATCAGATGTGGAGGCCCGAGCCCACGAAATGGCATGGGTCGTGTTGAGACTTAGCTAATTGGGCCTTGATTTTGTAGATGGATAACAACTAATTATATTTGGGTCAAGTTCATACATGGCCCAAAAATAAATTGATTTTGATATTTTATCGCTTCTAAGAAAAGTCTTTTAAAAATAGCTTCTATAATAGTCTTAATAAATTTTATCTATAATATAGACGTTATAACTTTTGATTATAAGATAGATATTCAAGACATTTTAAGACAATGAAAAGGATTCATCTTTCCCTTTTTAAAAATAGATTTATACTTTTATTTGACATTTTTTACATACTAATTTAGTGTATATACTTTACACATGTGTCTTGAATCATTTAATAAAACTATATACAAACAATAAAAACCATTAGACATATGGAGAACCAAAAACTATATTTTATAAAAATAATTAAATAATAATTTTAAAAAAATATTCAGTGGCAATTTTATTTATTTTAAATTCAGTATTTTATTAAAGGAAAAAAAAATTAATACTTCTAAATAGTACTATGAACGTGTGCTGCACCTTAAAGATGCCCATGTAGATGTTCGGCCAATTATTACTATGAACATGTTTGTCCTAAGGGTAAGAGTACTTAAGTTTGTCATGTGAGAAATATAATAGATTATCCTAAACGAGGGGAAATATCTCTATATTATCGTCAGGTTTAAGTTATAAGTACTGACAATGGAAAGAATTTATTATTGTTATAAAATAAAATACAATACAATACAAAATTAAATAAACTTTGAAAGGAAAGTTTCTAAAAATAGAAATGTGGAGGAATTTTCTTTCAAAAGGGAAACCTTTCATTCTTAGACTAAACTTACTATATAAAGAAATTGACCTATTTATAGGCAATTCAATTGACACATTGATACATTAGCCATTATTTATGCAATGGTGAAGTAACATGACTTACTCCATTGGACACTATTTCTCCTATCCTAAAGTCACATAGACTAATTTCTTTATCACCTAGGCCACATGTCATCCACATATTTTCATCCATGTGAAAAAATTCCATACACTGTTATCCACAAATGCATTTATTTGTTGCCTCATTAAAAAACTTACCAGGAAAAACTCAGTGAGATAAAAACCTTGGTTAAGGAAAAAATGGTATAACGTTATTATTACTCCCCCTGATGAAGACCACGATTCAAGTGATTAAGTTTTCGCATCTCAATCTTATACATCATCTTCTCCAGAGTTGAGGTTGGTAAAGACTTGGTGATACTCTGCTGGATTATCGTTTGAACGGATTTGTTGCACATCAATATCACCATTCTCCTATAGATTGAGTGAAAAACAACTTCGGTGATATGTGCTTTGTTTTGTCTCCTTTAATGAAGCCTCATTTCAATTGTTCTATATACGCAGCATTATCTTCATACAGGACTGTGGGTAACTTGACATCACTCTTCAGGTTACATCTTTCCTTGATGGAATGTATCATTGATCTCAACCACACACATTCTCTACTTTCTTCATAAATTACAATTATTTCGACATGATTTGAAGAAGTGGAAACGGCAGACTGTTGTATAGATCGTCATGATATGGCAGTTCCTCCAAATGTGAATACATAGCCTGTTTGAGACCAAGATTTATGCGGGTCCGATAAATAAACTACATATGAATAACCAACAAGATCTGCATAATATTCATTAGCATAAAACAAACTTATATCAATAGTCCCCTTTAGATACGCATTATATGTTATTTGTTTCAATGTCTTCACGTAGGGAAGAACTATATCTTGCTAGAAAATTAACAGAAAATGCTTAATCAGGCCCTGTTGCATTAGCAAGGTACATAATTGCACTAATTGCTCTGAGAGATGGTACTTTAGGACCAAGGAGTCCCTTATTTTATTCTTGAGGTCGGAACGGATCTTTATTCACATCAAGTAATTGAACAATTATTGAAGTACTTAATGGATGTGTGTTGTCCATGTAAAACCGTTTAAAGACTTTTTTAGTATAAGTAGATTAATGGATGAATATACCATCTGCTAAGTGTTTGATTTGCAGACCAAGACAAAGTTTTGTCTATCTGAGATCCTTCACCTCAAACTCTTTCTTTAAATACTAAATCGCCTTTTGAACCTCTTCTGGAGATCTTATGAGATTTATTCCATCAATGTAAACAGCTAGTATGACAAACCCTAATGCCGATTTCTTAATAAAAATAAAGGACAAATGACATCATTTATATAACCTTCATTTATCAAGTATTCACTGAGACGATTATACCATATACGTCGTGATTGTTTTAGACCATATAATGATCGTTGTAATATGATTAAGTACATATCTTGAGTCATTGAACGATATATTTAGGGGAATTTAAATCCTTCTAGGATTTTCATATAAATTTCATTATCAAGTGAGCCATAAAGATATGTTGTAACCATATCCATGAGATGTATCTCAAGATTCTCATTTAAAGATAAACTGATAAGATATTGAAATGTTATTGCATTCATAACAGGTTAATATATTTCTTTTATAGTTGATATCAGGATTTTAAAAGAATTCTTGTTCCACAAGGCATGCTTTGTATCTTATAATCTTATTTCTTTTTAGTACAAAGACCCAGTTACAACGAACTAATTTTACACCATCGGAGTTTGGACTACAGGTCCAAAAACCTCATGTTTAGCAAGTGAGTTTAATTCTAACTGAATTGCCTCTTGCTATTTTGGCCAATCATATTTTTGCCAACATTCCTCGACAGATTGAAGTTCGAGATCCTCATTGTCTTGCATAATATTAAGTGCAATATTATATGCAAAAACATCATCCACCGTAATTTTTAATCGTTCTAAATTTATTCATTCACCAATATAACTTATTGAAAGTTTTTTATTTACTTGAGTCTAGGGTTCACTGATTTCAGTAGGAACATTACGATTAATCAGACCTTGAACCTCTTCATGAGATTCTTTCAAAATGTCATTTTGATCATCTTTCGCTCTTTTTTTCCTAGAATTTTTATCTTTCGAACCCAATGGTCTACCATGCTTCAGGCTTTTTGGGGATTCAGAAGCTATGAACTAGTGGATGGTCCTTCTGGGATATCGATTCGAATAGGCACATTAGCTCCAAGGGCATATGATTTTGTTATTTTTTTTAGATCAGTAAATGCATCTGGCATTTGATTTGCTATTTTTTTTATAAGTGGATGATCTTTTGGACCTCCTGCTCACTTATTGGAATACATGGATCAAAGCGAGTTAGTGAAGAAACCCTCTATGCATTTTCTTCTTTTCTAATGGGTTCCTTTTTATCTTCCCCAAATTTCAAAAAATTTATTTCATCAAACTGGCAATCGATAGACCTAGTAGTAAATAAGTCTCCCGTTAATGGTTTAACGTAGTGAATTATGGAGGGTGAGTCAAACCCAATATATATTTCTAACCTTCTTTGGGGGCCCATCTTAGTAAGTTGTGGTAGTGCTACTAGCACGTATACCACACAACTAAAGATTTGCAGATGAGCAATATTCGGTTCATAACCAAAAACCAATTGAGACGGAGAATATTTATTATAGTCAGTAGGTTGGAGACGAACAAGTGATGCTGCATGTAAGATAGCATGAACCCAAATGGTAGCGGGCAATTTTTTTCTCTTAAGTAGTGGTCTAGCTATCAAAAATAGGTGCTTAATAAACGACTCTGCAAGGCCATTTTGAGTATTAACATAAGTTATAGGATTTTCAAATTTTATCCCAATTGATAAACAATAATCATTAAAAGTTTGGAATTTAAATTCTCCAGCATTATCGAGGTAAATGACCTTAATAGGATAATCTGAGAATTGCACCTTTAATCGAATTATTTGTGCTAACAACTTCGCAAATGCCGATTGCGAGATGATAGGAGGCACACATGAGCTCTCCTTAAATATGCATCAATTAAGAATATAAAATATCTAAACACTCTACTAGGTGAGTGGATAGGTCTACATATGTTCTCATGTATACATTCCAAAGATTTAGGGGATTGATGTCAACTTTCAATGGTGACGGCCTCGTAATTTATTTTTTTGGTGACAAGCAGCACATGGAAATTCATTATTTGTTAGAATCTTTAGGTTTTTTAATAGATACCTAATTGAATTTTTAGTGATTCGTCTTATCATTATTGATCTAGGATGACCTATTCGGTCATGCCACAACATAAAAGTATTAAAATCGATAAATTTCTAACTTACGATAGAATGTGCTTCAATTGCATTAATTTCTGCATAATATAGTCTAGAAGACAAAGTTGGTAGTTTTTTAAAACATATTTCTGGCTTGAGACATTCTTGGTAATGCCAAGGTATTCTTTATTTATTTCATTTATTGTCTCAACTTGCTACCCATTTCAACAGATATCCTTGAAACTTAACAAGTTCTTGGGGATTTAGAAGGGAATAGAGCATCTTCTATAATCAGTTTTTTCCCCTTAGGCAGAAATACAGTAGCTCTTCCTGAACCTTCAATCAATTTTATCAGAAATTATTGTGACATTCGTTTTTCTCCTTAGCAAGTAAGAGAAATATTCTCATCTTTGAAGATGGCATGGGTTGATCTGCTGTCAATAACAGAAATATCATCATGATTGAGTATTGATCCAAATAAAGCTTGAGGTACATCCATATTTTCTTCAAAATGAAAGAATAAAACAAAGTAAATGTTACTTGGTTACTATTAAACAGAACTTCTACATAAACTTTTATTCATTCACAAGGCTTACAAAGATATATATATATATATATATACAAGTCATTAAAACAAAAAAACTTCATACCATTTACATTATCGGGGCTCATCACCTATCTGTGATCCTCTTTTCCTTGACTGAAAAAGAAATAAGCTTCGTCAAGTTGCATGGGTTCAATATTATCTTCAGTGATAAAATTTGTTTCTGCTTCATTTTCCTCCCTTTTTAGGGATACTTGATATAGCTGGACCAAACGCTTCGATGCACGACTGGTGCGTGACAGTGGCCTTTCCTTTCACAGCTGTGCCACAAATTTTCTGAATTTTTCATGGGTATCGTATCATACCTCTCATCCCTCCTTCTGAGTCGTTGGACATTATTTTCTGCGAGATGATTATCGCGACTATCATTTCTTCTTTGACCATGACCATGACTATGTCTGGGGCCACGATCTCTTCCACGTTGTTGAAAGTTTGCCTCACTCACTTTAGGAAATGAAGTATATCCAACGGGTCGACTTTCATGATTTTTCTTTAATAGGTCGTTGTGATGTTCAACAACCAGAAGGTGTGAGATTAATTCAGAATATTTTGTAAAACTCATACCTCGATATTGTTGTTGTAAAAGCATATTCGAGGACGGAAAAGTGGAGAATGTCTTTCTCAAGCACGTCATGATCAGCGATATTCTCCCTACATAACTTCAGCTATGAAATAATTCTAAAAAATGCAGAACTGTATCCAGTTATAGTTTTAAAACTTGCAACCTCAAATTCATCCACTCATGACGAGCCTGTGAAAGTAAAACCAACTTCAGGTAGTCATATCTATCTTTCATATTATTTCAGTGTAAGAAAATTTTTAACTGTCAGATATTCTATTTTTAAACCTTCATTAAGGTGGTGGCGGAGAAAAAATATTGCCTTGGCTCGACTTGAACCGATGCCTGATTACCCATCGCATCTAAGTAGAGTTCGGCATCAAGTGCCCATGACATATAGCCTTTGTCCGATATATCCAGGGCAACAAATTCTACTTTACAAATATTAGACATTGCCTGTTATAATATTTGTTCGAGCCGGCAGAGTCTCATGCTGATAATGTGTTATAAAATAAGATACAATACAAAA
>JBDJHY010000014.1:2412435-2427351 GCA_039654485.1 Withania somnifera | reverse complement strand
CCTATGGCTCATCCATTAGACCTTCACTTTCGTCCCATAAGTTTTCTAGGTCGTCAAGGTTTTGTGTTTCGCTTCTTTCACATAATTCTACTGGGAAATTCGCTGATTGTCATCTTGGTACTGGTAAAGCTTCTATCGTTTTTCTTTTTTAGCTCTTAATCTTGAACCCCTTTTTCTTTTTTTGCACCTTCTTTTTTAATGCATGACCAAGATATTGAATTCTTGCTTCAAATTATGATCAATTTTCTTTGTACCTTTTGGCCATTTTGTGTTTTTGTAGTATTGTATGTGCATATATAGATATATGTGTAAGTGTTGCTGTTGAACAATGCATTGAGATTCTGGTATGTTGTTGATGTGCCTACTGAGTCGTGATTGAATTGACTGTATAAATGATACTACCTCAGTTTCAATTTGTTTTTCTGGTTTTTGATTTGGCATGGAGTTTAAGATAGTAAAGAATCACCCAAGGGTGTGGCCTAGTGGTCAATGGGGTGTTAAAGAGTCATGAGGGATTGAGGTCTAAGGTCTCAAATTCAAATCCAGACGAAAAATACTAGGTGATTTTCCTATTTGTTCTTGTCTTGGTGGATAGAGTTACCTAGTATCTGTTGCTAGCGGGAGGTAGCAGGTATTCCCTAGATTTAGTCAAGGTGTGTAAAAGCTGGCTCGGACACCACTGTCATAAAAAAAAGGGGGTGGGGGTGGGGAAAAGATAGTAATGAATATTTTTGAATCTTGTGTCCTCGTCTGTTGTCTCTTAAACAATCAAAAATCAATCAATCACCCCATATATAGATCTGCAAAAAGTAGTTTTACATCAAGACATGAGAAGTTTGCCTATGGCTTCATCAATTAGACCTTCACTTTCATCTCTCAAGTTTCTGGCTCATCTCAGTTTTGTGGTTTGTTTCTTTCACATTACTAGGAAATTCACTTGTTTTCATCTTGGTACTGGTAAAGTTTCTATCTTTTGCTTTTTTATCTCTTAAGCTTGAAGCCCTTTTTCTTGTTTGCACTTCTTTTGAATGTATGGCCAACATCTATACATATATTTATGTGTGTGTGTAGATAACAATGGAGTGAGATTCTGGTGTATTGCTGATGTGTCCACTGAGTTGTGATTGAATTGTCTGTATAAATGATGCTCCCTCAGTTTCAATTTGTTTTTCTGGTTTTGACTTGGCACAAAATTTAAGAAAGCAAAAACTTTTGAATTTTGTGGTTATTAGTAAAAGATATGCGGAAGTACCAAAATGACCTTTAATCTTGTGTTCGTAAGCATGCCACATGGAAGGTTGGAATTAAATTGTTGCTAATAAGGGAAAATGACATTCTTTTTTAAACGGACTAAAAAGGAACTTTTTTTTTAAAACGGACTAAAAGGGAAAGTAAGACAAAAACCAAATCTTCAATACTCCAAGAATCAAAATCCCGGTCAGTCACTCCATATATGTGGAGCTGCAAAAAAGCAGCTTTACATCAAGAAACATGGTGAGAATTTACCTATGACTTCATCAATTAGAATTTCACTTTCATCCCTCAAGTTTTATGGCTCATCCCGTTTCTGTATTTCACCTCTTTTCCACAATTCTACATGGAAATTCACTTATTTTCATCTTGGAACTGGTAAAGTTTCCATCTTTTTGTGTTTTCAGCTCTTAATCTTTGAACCCGTTTTTCTTTTTTGCACTTTTTTTGAATGTATGACCAAGATTTTGTGTATGCACTTCGTAGTTTTTTTGTTAGTGCTCGATATTGAATTCCTGTTTCATTTTTTCAATTTTCTACCAATTCTCTGTGTACCTGTTTGGTCATTTTGTGATCCTAGTATAGCATCTGCACCAGACTACCAGTAAATAGAACAAGCAACTGTTGTGTGCTGGTTTGATTGGAGGTTAAAGAAGATGTTGTAATGCTGCTGAAATATAATTTTCTTCAATTCATGATAGTGTCTTCAAAAATATATGTCCTCCATTTCAATTTGTTTGCCTAACTCTCGTTTTTAGTCCGTTTCAAAAGAGTCTTTTTTTTTCTTTTTGGCAACTCTTTAATTTCATTTTTCCACGTGACGTATTTTTTACTACAAGATTAAAAGACATTTTGGAACATTTTATGTATCTTTAATTTAAGTTCACAAGATTTTTTTACTCACTTAGACTCTGTGCCGTATCAAAACGGGACGAACAGATTAAACGGAGGGAGTACATGAGATTATTGTGTATAGTTGATGTGCTTACTTAGTTTTGATTGAACTGTCTTGTTGTTATTAATGCATTCCTGTGTTATTTTTGTTGTCATCTTGTGGGAGAGGGAAGGGAAGGGAAGGAAAGGATCTCTTATATACGAGAAAGTAATCCTTCTGTCAATGCAAAGTCATATTTCTAATGAAGGTAATAATAGAGGATCTAATCTCTAAGAGCCTCATTTTTCATCCCTGGTTCATATTTTATTAAAACAACACCGTGTTCTTGGGTTAGAGTGTTCCTGGAGGAAATTGAGTTTGTTGTTGCTTTTATTTAAAAGTTTTCTGGTTCTACCTTTTGGCAGCATAGCTTTTCAATTGAATCTTACATACCTCTATTTGCTTAACTGTGACATTTATTTAATTAGTTAAAGAGATTATTCCTATATGCATTAATAAGCACTTACCCCACATTTAACCACACGAACACCACCCTTAGATGAATGTGGAAACATGTGCTGCAGTACATCTAAAAGGTTGGCGCTGGAGATTTCTGTTTTAGTTGTATTCTCCAAGTCTTTCCATTTACTTTAGTTCTTCAGGTTGGAGACTAATTGACTGCTTCAGATAGTTTGCGTTAATATCCTATAATGATTTGCTTGTTAATACACCAACAAATGTCATCCATTTGTATGCTGTTGGTTTTGCTTGTATCTGTTGACCGTCAGAGTCTACGGCATCCCAAGATGTTAGTGTGTTCATCTGTTAGTTAGAGAGTTGCTTACTTGGTCATAGTGATGGTTCTGCAGCAGTTCCACAGTTGCAATCTTTTGGCCTTAAAGCTTCTAAGCTATTAAGAGAGAAGGGAGGCAGTTTGAGAATCAGCGCTGCAGGAAATATGGCACATGCAAGCACTGCTGCTACCCAAGAAAATGTCCTAGAGTGGGTCAAGCAGGACAAGAGGAGAATGCTCCATGTTGTTTACCGTGTTGGAGATCTTGACAGAACGATAAAGTACAGATATCTTGATGCTCGATATTTTGCTTGTCTAATTCTGTTCAAGAGTCATGGTATATTCTCTTTTACTCTCTTTTGACCTACCATAATCGTGTGCAGATTCTATACAGAGTGCCTAGGAATGAAATTATTGAGGAAGCGTGACATCCCTGAGGAAAGATACACAAATGCATTTCTAGGATATGGACCAGAGGACTCTCATTTTGTAATTGAACTCACATATAGTAAGTTGGTTCCTATCCATATCACTTTGCCGTTTCCTTTTCTTTCTTGACACTCTCTTTCAAGCTCCGCTTTGTCATGAATCTGATGTTTTAGTTTAATGGCACTGCCAGATTATGGAGTTGACAAGTATGATATCGGATCTGGATTTGGCCATTTTGGAATTTCTGTAGAGGATGTAAGTTTCTTTCTGATGTGTTATATAAGCGTGAAAGGAATTTACGTAGAAACAGTACATAATTTTCAGCACATTCTTGCTGTAGTAAATAAAACCTTTACCATTTCTCAAAAACAAAAAAAAAAAAAAGAATTTTGTATAGAACATTTGATCTTGCATATCTGGAAGGCCCTTTGTTTGCTTAACTGTTACTACAATTTCTATTTGTTCTATGCAATTTGTGTGAATTATCTACATAACCCTGTTCTTCCGTATTTATTTTTCTATTTGTTCTATGCAATTAGGTTTCAAAGACGGTTGAACTTATAAAGGCTAAGGGAGGGAAAGTAACCAGGGAACCAGGTGCCGTTAAAGGGGGAAAAACTGTAATTGCATTTATTGAAGATCCCGATGGTTACAATTTTGAACTTTTGGAGAGGGGTCCAACACCCGAGCCCCTATGCCAAGTAATGCTTCGAGTTGGAGATCTTGAACGTTCCATAAATTTTTATGAGAATGTAAGTTACTGTGATTACATAAGTATTGTTTCTACTGTATTTACTGCTAGTTATGTGCTCTTATTAGCTCTACTGCAAGGGTCAGTTTCTAGCTACAATTTCACTGTACATTGTTTCATCAACAGGCTTATGGTATGAAGCTTCTTCGCACACGTGACAACCCGGATTACAAGGTAATATGGCTACTTTTTCTAAAACAGTCAACGTAACTAATGAAATCATCAGGGATGTTTAATCAAGTGTAGAAAGCCAAAATACGTATTGCTTGGATTATTAGTAAGAAGTCAATGGGATGCATGTTTAACTGTATTTCTTGTTATTTAAGTGCTAGAGTGGCAGAAATAGGTTGACAAATGATATAGATAGGTGGACTTTCTAATGCAATTCCATACTTTTCGGTGTTTGATCTATGAGATGGCAGTTACAATTGTGGCTGAATGGAATGAAAGTGATTACACTTGCATCACAGCCGTCCCCTAAAAGAAAATAGGATTTTGAGGCTTAGTTGCAGCATCACTAAAATGTGACTTCCTTATTATGTCAACTGTTTGTGCATACATACTATTTTGTCCTATTTGGATGTGCATTATCCAAAAGTTTCATTTGTAGTGTTACTTCAATCTGGCTACCTGTCTGTTTTCTAACCCTTCATAGTTTTGTCAATTTAACATTACTACTTGCGATGCACTGAGAATTATGTGTTGCTTAAGTAAATCGTTGAGAAAATGTTTTCTGCCAATTATAAAAGGATATAAGTCTAGGTGCCTGCACTCATTTAGTTATACTTGCATATCAATAAATTTAAAAAATTGAAGAACTTGGCTTATTTACTATTTGAAGAGTCACTATTTTTATTTGACTAGTATTTACTCCAACAGAGGTTTAGCGTTTGGTAAATCCGAAATTCATAAGAATATACTTCAATTTATATGGCTGTCTTTCATTTTGAGACATTAAGAAACGTTTGATTCTATTCAATATCTCTATAATTTGCAGATGAGCTATTCAAATTGTAATCTGTACGTGATACTTCTCTATCAAACTAATTTCTCAACTTTACTTTAGGAATCTTTTTCCACTTCACTAATGTATACTCAATTAACGTCTTGAATTTATCATATATATAGTGGACCGTAAGGCATATTAGTTTTTTTATATTAAGGTTGTGAACCAAACTTTTATCTAGTAAGAAATCATAAAGAAGTGCCTGAAAATGAGCTGAAGAATGTGACTCGTCTAAGTTGAATCTGTGAAGCTTCCGTGATGGATGAGTAGATGTTATCTTTGGCCACAAATGCCTTCTCTTTATATCTGATTTATAATTCCAGAACACGCTGTGATGGCGAGTTGTTTCTGTCATCCTAGTTGTTATTGAAAATTGAGATATCAATTTGCAACTTCGAATAGGTTTTGCATGGCTGAAATATTAATTGCTAAGTAGTGTTCGTTGATAGGAGAGATGTGGATGCCTACCTCGATGGATCTTTAACCCAACCTTTGCCTTCTTAAGTAATCGTTTTGGAAATTTTATAAGATTTCAAATTTGTGGCTTGCTTCAAAGTGACTTTCATCAAACTAAATAAACAAGCATATAGAAGACAACTGATGGAAATCACGTCGTGTGTTACTGATACAAAATAGTCTTACCAAGCTGTTATGAATTTGCAGTATACAATAGCGATGCTCGGATATGGTCCAGAAGATACCAATGCTGTGATGGAGTTGACATATAATTACGGTGTCACTGAATACGACAAGGGAAATGCATATGCACAGGTAGCACTCCATAGATCGTTAGCAGTGTCTGTCACATGTTTCATGCTGTGCCTCATTCGTCTAAGTTGACTAACTTATACGCATTGGTATTGTAACAGATAGCTATAGGCACGGATGATGTGTATAAGACAGCAGAAGCAATAAAACTATGTGGTGGCAAAATTACCAGGGAACCAGGTCCTCTACCCGGTATCAGCACCAAGATTACAGCTTGCCTCGATCCTGATGGTTGGAAGACGGTAATACTATTAACATTACAGCTACGCATTTCCCCACTAGTACCCTCATCATAAGTCTTACTTTTATCGAATTTGCAAGTCTATGACCTCTCCAGAAAACATGCAGGTTTTCGTTGACAATATAGATTTTCTCAAGGAATTGGAGTAAGTTATTATTCTTTGAGGAGATAATAGGCATACATAGAACATCACGAGGACGTTGATGCTTCATCAGATTACATCCTCGCCAAAACGATACAAGGGGAATACTACGAAAAAGAGCGTTAAAATGTGCATATATGGATTGTAATACAGAAATTGTCGCGTCACCAGCATTAGAAGAACGGAAGCATGAAATCGTACACCTTCGTGCTTTCTGTAATAAGTTCTTAAAACTTATTTATGCAGCCCTTTCTTACAGTAAAGTAGGGAATCAAATAAATCAATAGTTCCAATATCAACTATCCCTAATTTGAATCGTTCATTGAACTCTATAATTCTAGTTGGACAAATAGGTACTGAGGATCAACTGTTGCCAATTGCATATTCCTTTGTTGTAAAAAGTTGTCCAGTCAATCTTCTTGTTTTAATGAATAAGAAGTGTCATTGTTCTAGGTTTGTGTATACACCACCTTTTTGGATTAGACTTGTTGATTACACTGCGTATGTTGTTGTTTTGTAAGAAAAGTATCCTGATATCCCATTGCATTTCATCGTATCATATTGTACGGTCTCGTATCAAGACTGATGTAGAGGCAATTGAAAGTATTTGTGTTTTGTTTGCCTTGGAAAAAGTGGTAACTTCTTGTTTGAAACTGTTCAATTTAATCTTCCATAATACTTTTGGCTCACTCATACCCTCGTTAAACAAGGTTCAACACATGGTAACAATATCCACAAAGTAAGAAAGCACTTAGAGATTATAATATAACACTAAGAACTTATATAAAATACTATAGAATGATACTTTTAGAATCTATGCATATTTAATATTTTGAACCTTACCTAAAAAAAATCTACATTATTGTCTACCCTCTGGAATATACTACCTACCCTATAAAATCAGTTCGATGCACAGAGCTTGGAAAAAGATCATATTATAAGATTGTAATGTAGGCAGCCTATTTCAGTGATCAATTTCTGGCTCAAACTCATAACATATAGATCACACTGAGAAAACTTTACCAGTACCGTAAAGCTCACTTCAAACCGTAAGTACTGTTAATTAAAATTAAAGGACTCTAATTACTTAATAACTAATCAGTATTACTAATGTTTACTTCAAGGAGATTAGTTTTCTCTTCTTCTTTTCTCCCAGTTAGAGAGCAAGACAGAGTCCATCAGTTTTGTCTTGTGACGTAAAGGTCATCGGTTCTAGCTTATGCAAGTGTATAATAGATCTTTTAAGATTGATTTGCGTAATGCACCCCGCTGACTTTTAGAGCAAAACGAGTTGATTATGGCGAAATATCTGAAACACCCAATAAATTTCTTGAGCCGAGGAAAAGACCCAACTTGTGAAATTAAGATGAGTATTTATCATTGAAACATCCAATCAGTATAACATAATCTATAGAATTATGCAAAATATGAAACCAAAGAACTTTTCATAAATATTACTAGAATCTATGCATATAATATATATATTTACTTCAAACAGTTTTAGGGCCGAAAACAACTTTAAAGTTGATTTAATCAACTTATAATCAAAATCAAATTATTTTTAAGCCCTAAATCAATCAATAACCATATTAAAACTATATACTAATCTATTTACCTTCCTCCTCCTCCCCCCTTACCACTTCTGAATGCCTCGGAATTCGTGCCTCTTAATGGAGCTGTCTGAATTCGAACTGGGAGCCTCCTCTTCATCACCATCTTTCTTCCAAGTTAAAGCAAAACAAAGGTCATTAGTTTGATTCTCTCTAAACATCCAAACAGTAACACAATCATTGTCCTTCAACTTATGTTCTTGAATAAACTGTTTCCAACTTGCTAAAATCACATAACTTTTGCCATTACCCCAAGTCTTAAACCTCATATTGTAAAAATTACCCATTGGATCAAAAGTTTTCACCTCTATTCCCTTACCAAGATCTTCAAATTCTTCTTGATTCAACATTGGGAAAAGATGATTCTTTACATCTTCATTGTTCAACAATAGCCTTCCTTGATGCTCATCAACATCAGATTTTGTCAAATTCTTCATAAATGGATTGCTACATTGTCCAATGTGGGCTCTTAAACCCTCAATTGGTGGCAATTTTGGTGCAATCCCAGATGCTTTTTTTGGTATATTCATCATCCTAGAAGGTGAAATTCTCACTTTTTTGGGTCTTTGAACTTCTGGGGTTTCTTGATTTTTTCTATTGAGCAACTTTTCACCACCAAAACAGCCAACCCCATTTGATTTTCTTGAAAAATTTCTCACTTTTTGGGCAAATTCAATTTCTGGGGTTTCTTGATTTTTGTCACTGACCAACTTTGCACCATCAAAACAACCAGACCCATATGATTTCCTTGAAAATTCCACCAACCCATTAGATGAATTCTTCTTCACTTTTGTGCAAAATTGAACTTCTGGGATTTCTTGATTTTCACTTTTCTTGATTCTTACAAGCTTTCTCTTTGATTTCTCCACAATTTTGGGTAATTCAACTTCTGGGGCTTCTTGATTTTCCCAATTTTCACCATCAAAATACCTAGACCCATATGATTTTCTTGAAAAATTGACCAACCTAGAAGATGAATCTCTCACTTTCTTGTCAATTTGAACTTCTGGGGTTTCTTGATAGTCGCCTTTCTTGATTCTTACAAACTTTCTCTTCGATTTCTCTGAGGTTTTGGATTCTTTGTTATGAATGGTGTTCATGTCTTGAATGTCTTGTTCAGTAACTGGTACGTATTTCAACCAAGTAAGAACAAATGCTGCATGAACATCTTCTTTTTCTAAGTTCACCATATTTGTGATGCGTTTGTTTTGATGAAAACCCTATACAAAATTGTTGTATATGAGAAGAATATTAGAGGTATAGTGTGTTTGTACTTTGTATATATATATATATTACTTGGGGAAGAAGTTTTAAGGTAGCTCAATCGTAGTTGTTTTATTATACAACTCTTATTTTTGGAGCAAATAGAAGTACAGTAGAATGGGCCACCGGATAAATAAAAAGACCCCCACGATTGGGGTGGATTTTATTTTGATATCTTTTTTTAAAATAAAATAAAAATTTATACAAGTTAGATGATAATGAGTGTATAGATTTTTAGTATAAATAAAAATAAAAATAAAAACAAAAGTCTCTAAGAATTGCCTACAGGTGACACGAATTACCTAATATGTTCCAATCTAATTAGTAGATGCAGCAAGTAAAGAATACAGATAATTTTAGGTGAAAAATATCCGGCTCATTTTGATTCATAAAAGGCATAAAATATTAAGATCGGTTAATTTAAAAATTATTTTATTTTAGTTTATAATTCACGGGAATTGTAAAAGCAATAACAGATAATTTGATGAACAATCCTAATACAGCAAAGCTAAAGTTTTTAATCGAAATCTGTAGCAAACTTGATAAACAATACTAATGCATCAACGCTAAAATTTTTAGCTGAAATCTATAACTAGAATCAGGTCCTTCAACGTATTTATTTATTTCTGCATACTTTATAAGTCAATCTTTAAATTTTATTTTTTTGTTGCTGCTCCACTAGGCCATTCTTCTATTTAGAGTTCCGGACTTTTCTCCACTTCAAATTCTAATCTACATTATGACTCTCCAAACTCTTCTCTTTGTTGGTGTTGTAGTTTAACTTCAACTCTTCATTTTTTTTTTCTTTTGTGTATGCTTTTAGATGTCTAGCCTCAAGAAAGAAAGATGAGGCATAAAAAAAGCTAAAGCGATGAAATGCTTTTAGATCTGAAGAAAGAAAGATGAGGCATAAAAAAGGCTAAAGGGATGAAAATGTTACGTCTCAAAAATAACTCCTAGATGTAATTAGCACCCGCTAACACTATCTTTGTCGGGTGAATCAATTTTTCAATACACTTTACCATTTCCATAAGGATCAAAATAAAATATTTACAACTTCAAAATACATTAATATAATCATTAAATGAAGGATAGTAACCCAAAGAAATTTCATAATCAATCTGAAAATTCAACATCTACTTGAGAACTATTCTCTAGCCCAAACCCAATTCAACTGTTGGGCATACAAACCCAAGGAAAAAAGAGAAAAAAATAGATATAGTTGAAATGTTAGCCTTCACGCACAAGGCGAAGGTTCACCTCAGCAATAAAGTCTATGCAATGAACACGCCAGCCACTAGCCTCATCCTCCGCAACAATATTTGCACAGCGATGCAATTAAGGAGCGATCTATATGTAAATATAACCCAGTAAGATACTCGATTCACTACTTTAATACCCCTGAAACAAGTATTAAGAAATACAACTCCACAATCATCATAGAGATGAGACACAAAAATAATATTTATAATAATATAATGCTCAAAACATTCAGACCGATGTTCAAAAGAACCACTATATATATCCAGAATCAATCGACTCTCATGAGATGTCATAAACGGCAACGAAGGAGATCAACCCAACACCCCGATAAATTTATGGCAACATATAATGCCCTAAAAGTATAGTGTGACAGCATGTACAAGGCCCCTAACATATTATGGCAGCATAAATATATGCCCCTAACATATTAGGGCAGCTATGTATGCCCCTAGTAATTTTATCACAACATCAAATAAAGAATATCCAATGCCCAATATCCCATCCTACATCATCATTAAATAAATCTTAGTACACTTAGAAATATCACATATTTACGGTTAGTAAAAAATCACCAGTTCTACCAAGGACACGCTTGTCCCAACACATGAACTAAACAAATAAAGACATTTTTAAATCATAGTTTTAAAAAGTAAGCATCAAAACTTAAAGTCTACCTTGAATTCCCAATCCAAGCACTCCTCGAAAATCAAAACTATGCTCCCATAAAGCCAAATAACCAAACTACAACAAAATAAATTTAAAATAATCAAAACCATTTAAATAGGCAGCGTCTAACTCTCAGTCCAATTGATCAATTAAGTACCCACTTCTTTTTCAATGTAATACACAGCACACAATTTCAGCAAATAAACTATAATGTTTAAAACAGTATATTCGTAGCAACCTGATTTATAATCCTACTCAACCCATTACCCTATTATGAAACAATTAACCTTCAGTCATCCCTCTTTCTTAACAAACATCCCTTTGATCAGACACACCCTTTAGGACAAATAATATCACCTGATTGTGGGCAAAACTATCTAACTGAATGATTTCAATCTCACATTGTAGTACTTTACTGGAAACTTCATTGTCCACAAGTTTAATCACACCGAAGTTGTTTCTATAGCAAACCTCAATATCTCATCGCATACTTCAAAATCTCTTATCCCATCAATTATTGAATAATTATTTAAGTATCATTGTTATAAGCTAATGATTATAAGGGTAGGGATGAAATCATATTATTTTTTATCCCTGAAATTTTCAAGAACTACAAACATATACATTTACCACTATGAATAACGATTTAGTGTTGATTACCTGAAATTTGTTCCCCCAGAGAAGAGTGTTACAAAGACTCTCAAAACCTCCTCTACGAGCCTGTTTCCCTAATTTTCTATTCCTTTAATTATTTATTAGATGTGACAGACGTCTTAAAAGGCAGGAAACGGCTTGGCCCATTCCTTTAATTCTTCCTATTAGCCCTTCATAAAAGATTAAGGTTATTACAGAAAGCAAGACTTTGAGTCTTTATAGAAAAGACTTATTTTGCTTTAATATGAAAGAGTTCATTAATTATTTAATAGATTGCTTCTTAAATTAATATTTGTACTGAATTTTTTTTTTGATTTAATATACTTTTAAGCATATAATTAATTAAGACTCAACTCTCGTTCACATGAATTTGAAGTAAAGTTATAACTCTTCAAGACTCTTTTTATTTTTTTTTTTAGTTTATCTGAAATAACCACAACCCGTTATTTGATTATTACATTCACTAGTACTCCTATTGAACACCATCTTCAAGAGTTAGCTTAATTTATGTCAATATAAAAACTCTACAGAATTCAACATTATCAGAAAAAAACATTCATCAAAATTCTAAAGAACCCAACATCCCCCCCCCCCCCCCAAAAAAAAAAAAAAATAACAGCAATAACTACAAGTTTATATAGATTTTAGTACACGGTTTAGGTAATATTTTTTTATTTGCTAATGCCTCAACTTTATGGTCTATAAATAATTGTCATCATTTAATTATAAAAGGATCACTCTTTTTTGTAATTTTTTAGCTAGCTTAGCCTCCAAATTCTCTCAAATTTATGCTATTCTATTGTATACTGTTGTTATTGCACTACTCGCTCGACTCACCATTCTTATTGCGATTGTTGTTTACTTGTATTGATTTCCATTTAGCTTTCGATTTGCTAATTAATCTGTTTAACATGAGGTTAAATTATAACACGTGATTTTGACCTACCTACAAATTCAACTGTAGTAAAATTATGATAATTCACACAAAAACTAATTTGTATATCCCACTTCCGTTGAAATTTTAGGTATTGGGGCTATTCACCCAAAACTTCACGTTTTCAAGTGAGCTTGATCTTGACTTATTTTATTTGGCCAATTAATTATCTATGCACATATGTTACTTGTGTCTAATTTATTATTTTTTTTTTCTTTTTTTGTATACCCAACGTTTAGGTTTTCTTCTCTATATAAGTTGCCATTGACGTTTAACATCCTATATGTCTATATAATTTTGTATAAGTCTACTATTGATATTGTTCTTTTATGGCTTTAAAATGTGTCATTGGATCTAAAATTTTACTTCCTTATATACTTAAAATTTCTCTCAATTTTGTGAATGTTAAGTTGGACTAAGATGTTACATGCATCCCCTTTTGGGACTCAACATTAGGGCAGTTGCTATAATTTTCGACGAAATTTTAAAACTTTAAGTATCAATATGTGTATTCAAACCTCTAGACACCCATGTTTCCTAAATTTTGAATCCTCATCTCAAATAATTTGTCGATGTAATATAATCACCTAATAATCGTGTCATTATTTGTCCATGTAATATAATCGTACTATTATTAAGTATAGATTTCTGACCAAATATTACAATAAGAGTACAAATCTGCAACTCAGCTCTGATGACAAGTCACAACTTAAACATCAAAATTTTACAATAAAAGTATAAATTCTCATATTTGGGAATTAGCTCTTACAAGTTACAAGTTAAAATTCCATAAAATTGCAATTTAAAATACTTGGAAAAAAAAAACAGTTAAAAGCAAGACTAATATTTCTGTTTTATACATTCAATTGATATTAACAAAACCCCAATTCCTGAAGATTAACACTAATGAAACTAATTAACAACTAATCAAAATAAATAAATAAAATCTATAGCAGAAACACATCATTAAGATTCCAATTCAATTTCGAATATCTCATAAACCCTCGGGTATTCACAATGAGATCAAAATATCAAATATTGTCTTTTTTAAAGTTGTTGCCGGACGTTCATTCCTCCAATCAAACATCAATTCTTATAATTAAAAAAACAAATATTAAAATCATTCCACAGATATGAGAACCAGATTCATGTAAACAATATATTCCTGCTTTTTTACATTCATCTATATAGTGTCTCTATTCCATACAACACTAAAGAAATTGAACTGTCACTCCACAAGACATTAACAACAACACTCTAATTCCTGGAGATTAACACTAATGAAAGTGATTAACAACTAATCAAGATTAATCAAAAAAGTCTGCAGAAACACATCATTACGATTTAGTTCACTCTCGAATATCCTATAAACTCTTAGGTATTCACAAAGAAATCTAGAGATTAAATATTGTCTTTATCGTAATCGAAGTAATCATCTTGAAATCCCATAAACTCCTAGGATATTCACAAAGAGATCAAGACATCAGGTATTGCATTTCTTAAATTTGTCGCCCTGACGTTCATTAAAAATCAAACATAACTGCTTACAATAAAAGTACAAATATTAAAGCCATTCCACAGATATGAGAAAACTGCTTCATATAATTCTGCTTTTTTATTTTCATCTTATAGTCTCTGCTCCATGCAATAATAAAAGAACTACACTTTTACTGCACAAGACATTAACAAGACTCTAATTCCTGAAGATTAACACTAATGAAAGTGATCAACAACTACTAATCAAGATTAGTCCAAAAAATATCTGCAGAAACACATCATTAAGACCCTAATTCCCTTATATCAGACTGATACAAAAGAATTTAACTTTTACTGCACAAGACTCTAATTCCTGGAGATTAACGCTAATCAAGACTCTAATTCCCTTATAAGACAGATACTAATCATACTATAGAGACTGATTTTACTTCAAATTCTTCTAATCTTTCATGGTAATCTTGAATTTTACCTCTTCAGCATCAGAGCAAAACAAAGTGCATCAGTTTCTACATGTCGAAGTGCCCAAACAGCAACATAACAGTCTTCATTTTCCTTCAGTTGATGATCTCTTATTGGACTACCGTGTAGTATATATTATTTGGGGTACTAGATTTTAATTGAGGCCTTTAACTCAAAGCCCATTAGGTTGTATATTGTAAACATTATATATTGTAGTATCATGGAATAATAAGAGTGTGGTTTTTATTATTGTTACATGGTATCAAAGCTAATACGGCTAGGGCAACAATTGTCTTCTCTTCCCTTGTGAGTTTC
>JBDJHY010000014.1:2374301-2384400 GCA_039654485.1 Withania somnifera | reverse complement strand
AATTATACATTATAGTTGTGGTGGTGACATGAACCAAATATATATATATATATATATATATATATATATATATACTATTTGTGCTTGGGCGGTTGCCCATTAAAAGGAAACAGGAAAAGAAAAGAAAAGAAAAGAGAAAGAAGGAAAAGAAAAGAAAAAAAAGAAGAACGAAGGAAGAAAAGGAGTAAGAAGGAGTTTTGCATAATTTCTTCCTTAAAATACTCCATTGTAACGATTTCAAAATTTAATTTATAGTCTTTCAGGTATGCTATGGTCTACTTTCTTGGATTGGGTATTACTATAGTATATATACGGTAAAACTCCAGTGCTGGCCTGGAATGATTATTCGGGCCCCCATATGATTATTCTTTCAGTCAATGGCCTTTCAGCTGAATTGTAGTCTAACTACTTATCTTGGGGCTATACTGCCCTGTCTGCGTCTCTGACGCCGACTCTGGACTGTAGTGTGGCTTGGGGGAGTAGCACCCTTGATGCGTATTTCATACGCAAACTCTGGACCTTAGTGAGGTTGGGGAGGGGATTAAACTAATGATTAGAGCTTAGTAGCTATCCCCCGATTTAAGTTGGTGGATTTAGAGCCGACCTAGGAAGGCTGCTTTGTTGTGCTCTGCTTGTGCTGTTGTATGTGATTAGAATAGGGTTGGTCCTTTTGGACCTGGATAGCTGGTTACTGTTTTGTTATTTGGTTGGTGGCCCGTCTAATGATAGTGTTCCTTAGTCCTATACGAGCTTAGAAGTGAATGTTTTAGACTGGGCTATGGTATCTTCGTGTTCTTCTTCCTGGTAGGGGTGTGTATTTGGCCCTTGACGGGGCCCCTTGAGACACCTGTAGCATCTGGGATGCAAGTGCTCGAGGCTCGGGACTGAGACTAGGGCTGGGGAAGGATTGTACCCTTGTGAGTTGGGATCTGGCAATTATTCTAGGGGCCCTAGTTTGCAGTCTTAGACTAACCTATCCTATTGATTAATTTTGTGTTGCGAGTATGCATTAAATATTTAAATGATAACATGATTTTGACAGGATATTAACTAAAAACTGATTCCATATATACTTATATCTTCCACGACTGCGTTTATGAGCAGTATGGAGCTATTTTACCAACTATCTAAGGCTATTTTTTTGTATTCAATATAATTTCTGGCTTGCCCACAGGGCACCAGTTGGATCTTTTGGGACTAAATTTTTTATCAGTATGGTTGTGCTTGACTTTTTACTGAGCAATGTTATATGGGCAGAGCCTTGGCCCTGAGGATTATGACATTGGATGCCTTTTTACAGAAATTATGTACGTGTAATTGGAACCCTCCATGGACCTTCCGACCTGGGTTACCATGCCTGGGGTATGTTGCGTGGCCGGGGAAGGGGTATACTGGAGGATGTTGGGGAAGTATACAGGATAGCTTCCATAGGTCCAATCCTGAATGAGTCATGTATCGGGGAGGATGCGTACGGACACTTATTTACTATTCCAACACCCTTTTGCATTGCATCCTTACGCGTTGTTTGTACCCTTCGGGACTTAAGGGGGAAGTACCTGTTGTGTTACTTGATTGTCTGAGTGTACCTACCTGTAGAATGAGGTACCGGACGGGTTTGTTTACTAGTAGACTTACTTGTATTCCTCTGTTTCTGATTAGTATTATTCATGCACTTGTTGTGTTCGTGGTTAGCTTAACTGAGTGACGATTTGGTAATTTCTTACTGGTATTTCCTTGTGTCGATTACATTGGAGCTCCATATATGTGTCACCTCTGGTCATGATCTGGTCGTGACCTGAGTCTATATATCATGACTTATTAGTAGCTTTCTATCATACTTGTTAGCTAATTCTACACACACACTGGTAGTAAATCCTGCACCGCACTTACTAGTTATTACTATAGTTACTCCTTTTTGGTTATACACTATGTGCCACTGTGTTACTTGCTAGGATTGTTCTTTACCTTGCTTATGCCCAGTAGGCCTATGATGACCACTGGGTACTCGTTGTTTTGGTACTCATGCTACACTTCTATATCTTTTCCTAATGTAGGTACTAGTACGAGTTTTGCTGGTGGACGTTATTGAACGCAATAATTGGTACTTTTCGGAGATTCGACGAGCAACTTGCGCCCTTGCTAACCGTTTTCTCTATCAGTGTTAGAGTTATCTTAGTTGGGTCTTGGATAGCCAGTTTTCGTAGTTCGTCCCACTATGGATTATATTTTGTATTCATGTATAGATGCTCTATATCAATGACACTAGGTTTTGAGAGTTATTTCATGTTGGGTTTTATATTTCAAATGTCTTTTATGCTTTCCTTCTCTTCTTCTCCTTTTGCTTTTATTTTGGGGTTCTTATTACTCGCCCACCGCTGCTCGCTCAAGGCCAGGATCATGCTTGTCTACACGTAAGATGTAGACGCCATCACAATTCGATTTTTGAATCGTGACACCCCATTAGAAAAAAATAAGTTCCGCAATTAATACCCACCCTCCAAAGCATCTCATCTTTATCCTCATTTCCGTTTCCATCAACCCACCACCAACCTCCAATAGTATTTTTCTAGATCATATAAAGATTAGGTTACATGAACGAGATTAAGTCTGGATAATCTCCTTGTTCAAACCAACAAAAATGTTATACCCAATGAATATCGCTAGTCATTATATTACCTACTGTTATATTATTTTGAAAATATTTTGTTAATATAATATTAAACTAATTTAGTATTTTATTTGAATTTATATTTATTAATATTTAAAATAAAGTTAAAATTTTGTATACATTTAGGTATTCAGAAAACAAATCCTCCTAGTTATTTAGTATGAAGATCTTAATATTCATATGTATATGAATTCAGACACCTAAATCTTAAAATACATTTTAATATTAGATATGTATATAGATTGAGACGTCTTAATTTTAATAAAAATAAATGAGACTTATAGTCTTTTCACGTACTAAAATCTAAATAGAAATTAGAAATTAACGATTTCTGTTGCTACATAACAAAAATTTGTTGCTAATTTCATTAAATAACAAACAGTTTGACGGAAAATTACTTAATTAATGATAAATTAGCAATGAATTCGTAGTTGATTCTTGTACTTTTTAATTTTTCTTTTTGTAGTTACAAAACATGTAGGGTCTTGAGAACTCAATAACCTCTAAATCAAAATGCCAAAGCTCGAAGGGAGTACATTATACTATCCCGTCCAATATTATTTGTCCAGTTTTCTATTTACATATTTCTTAAAAAAATTATAAATAAAAAGAATAACTTACTAATTTACTCTTTAATTTTTCTTGTGTACACTCTATTTATTTGTCATATCCACTAATGTATCAGAATTAACAATGGAGAAACGGAGATATTTTTGTTGAAATTTTACTATAGTTATACTTTCATAAAGAATTAGTTTAAGGATAAAATACTCAATATGTATGTATGTATATAGTGTACCATCTGGGTTTACAATTCACATGTTACTATATCTTAATAGTATACAACAGTATGAATCAATTATTTTTACTGTTGTAACTGTATTATGTAATTTTTTTAATAGACGAACTTTACAAATGAATACAAATAGGTCATCTTTCTACTGACCTATCTGAGTATAAATCATGTAAAATCTCGAAAAAAAACAATCGATTTTTTTATTTATTTTAAAGAGTAAAGTACATGAATAAGATCAACTCAACGAGATTAGTTTGCTCAAATAACAAAGAAAATGAAGAAAAAAATACAACAAACATAACCAAAATAATGAAGTTCGAAGAAATATCAATAATAATTTATTCCCAAAAAAGAGAACGGAAATAATTAAGTTGCTTCAATAGGATCAAATTAGCTTTAATTTTCGTGAAGTCACTTCGAATTATTTGTTCTTCTAGTATTGTGGCAATGAGCATTCAATAGGCATAACTCCCTTGAATCTTTTCCAATCTTTGCAGTAATCATAGATCATATACTTACTCCTCATTGAGTTCATTTCACCAACTTTATTTGCACTCAATTTATAGTATGAAGGTGAAGCCCAACAATTATGTGGTGTGGGAATTGCACATTGAACAATACTTAATGGTCCATTAGCTTGGCCTAAAACTTCTATAACTTGCAAAAATGGTGCATTTGTCCAATCAATTTTCACAAGGCCACCTCTTGTTGCCCATTCATCAGCATTCCATAGGCTAGTGTACACTCTCATTCCTTGTTGGTTTGGAAATGGAATTCCTTTGAATTGGTAGTTTCTAAATACTCTAATTGGAATACCATCAATGCACCATCTGAAAAAAAGGGAAAAGAAAAAACATAAACAATACTGACATCAAATTTCAAGATTGACTAGTTTTCAATTTGTTTGATACGACAGAAGTAGAAAGAAAAAAAAGGCAATTCGGTGCACTAAAGTACCCGCTACGCACAGGATTCGGGGGAGGGTCCAACCACAGTGGTCTATTGTATGCAACCTTACCTTACGTTTCTACAAGAGGCTGTTTGCAAGGATTGAATTCGTAACATATTTTTCTTGAACGATTTTTTTGCTTATGTTGGTTGGAAAGTGGAATATATTTCGAAAGAAACATATACTATCAAAAGATTGATTATGACTCCTTTCGTCTTGATTTATGTTTGTTTGATTGGATTCGGAGTTGGGAAAGAAATTAAGAAAGACTTTCATAAATTTTGGTCTAAACAAGCAACAATCAAATCAGCTTTTAGGAGTAAAACGAGATATTTAAAATTAAAATCTATTTCTAAGTAAGAAGTTATCTGAAAAGATCGACTTACACGATAGTATTAGGGTTCCAATGAATAGTATAGTTGTGAAAAACAGCAGTTGGATCAAACGAAGGATAGAATTGTTGCTCCCTATTTTCACACCTTGGGTTTAAATATTTGTGTGTATAATATAAGGTTGTCCTGATATATTTCCTAGAAACTCGAAATCGATTTCATCATGCTTTGTACCGGTAGACGATAGTTGTCATGATAAATAAATTAAAAAAATTATTACACAAATAATGTCCACATCTGTCAAATTCCTTGCTCCGCTACTGCAATATTGTACAAGTGCACTTATACTTACATAATATATTGTGACAGTTCCAGCAGAATTTCTAGGCACCAGCTTGATGAGCATTTCAAAGCTACCAAAGAGATATGATCTTTTTGATTGAGCACCAGAGCCTGAAATTTACACCAGATCAACTAGTAATGTCAACACAAGAAACATAAAATTCGATTATTCTCTCGAGGCATAGGCGAATTTAGAGCGAATTTTGTGCGTATTGACAATTTTTTAAACCGTGTAAGTACATACAAGTGGACAAAAGTCTAAAATACATATGTATAATAAGACCATACTCATCCTGAACCCGTTGAATCTAGATTCTAAATTCTTATCTACCAGAAGGTATCACAAAAGTAGGGGAGTGGCTAGTTGGTTGTTCAAACATGAGCCAATTGAATCCCCTTTAACGAAAAAAATTCTACAACAAGTCAGTATAATTTTACAAGTGGAGTATGAGGAGACGGGATGCACACAAACCTTACCTCTCCTTAGGATAGAGAGGTTATTCTCTATAAACCCTCAGCTCAAAAGAAAAGTTCCGGAAAGAAGTTGCACTATATGTAAATACAGTAATTTATTCTTGTTATATATAAACTATTGAATCCCAAACATAACGCCCTAATATTTTGTTTAAATTCTCATTATATAAATTCCTGGCTCCGCAACTAAATTAAAAAAAATAAATTAAAACTTGCCTGCAGATTTATCAAGAACAAGTTGAAGATCATCCCCTTGGAGTTTACAATGATGAGCACCCCAATTGACATACGTGCTACTTGCTGTATACCCATTGACTAATGATGAATGAATGGCAATTGTTGCAATCATCATCAAAGCTAAGGTATTAAAAGCTATTATTTTTGCCATCTTTTAACTAATTCTTGTAACAATTTTTTTTTCTTCACTTGAGTACATTTTTCCCTTAGGGTATGGTGACTTTATATAGCAGAATAAAATAAAATAAACCCTTTGAATTATTATGTGTAAATTTGTTTTTATGTATTCTGTGCTGACCATGTTTGAAGTTGACATTCTAAAATACCGTGTGGATGCAGTTGGCAAATTCTAAAAATTAATCTGGTGACATGTATGTTGTATTTGTTAGTATCTGAGCAATTTTTTTATTTTTATAAATAGTTGAAGTTTAATATGGATTATACATCTCAAAACTTACAACTACAGATACCATATGATCAGTGATAAGTATTCAAAATATAAAGAAGTAAATATACAAAGAAATCAAAGGAATTCAATGTTTATGATATACATAAATATTTTGTATTTATACAATATTTAACTTTTTTTTGTAATGAAGGGGTTTGTAGGGTTGGTTGAGGCCAATGTATTGTGATGTTATCCGCTTTGAATCAAGTCTTCATCAAGAGATCTAAAACTTTATATGTAATTTTTTAATCCCAACTACTAATGAGATTATTGTTTGCACGCTCAATAATTTTTTCCTTGAATTAAGTTTTACGTGACCCATCACCACAATCCGTGAGTCAATTTTCGAGATTCACTTTGTGTCACTCACATTATCTGAGTATTTTATAGCAATCGAAGCTTGCAACTAATTTCTTCTTGTGTGCGCTCCAAACTCGTGAAGATAAGCAAATCTGGCTCCGTACTTCATCACTCGTTCACATTTCTATATTGATCATCTCGTCGAACCCTGGCTCTGAGACCAATTGTTGAGCTTAACTAGCCCAAAAATTCTCTTCTATGGTGAGATTTTTTTGTTTTTTGCCAAACTTGTACTATTTCCTCCGAAAGGTCTCACATTATTAAAATATCTTATACGTTATACCTTATATGCAACTTTTCAAGAAGTATGTGTTTATACTACTCTTCTCCCTTTCAAATTTTCCTGTATTGCTATAATTGTTAGTGTGTTAAATAGAATATATAAGAGTTTGCGATAAATAACAGTGTAATTAAATAAATACTCTTATAATTAAGACTATTAATTAAAATATCTTTCTTCTTGAGGGGTGCTCAAAATCTTAAAAAGGATAAATAATATTACATATATAAAAATCTTGATATATCTTAATCGAATCTCATTTCGAAATAAAAAAAAATTAATTAAAAGTTATATATATAATCACAATTTCACATGATATGCATGCTTTTCTAACATTTAAGGTTACATGCACCATTTTGTAAAGCTGGTCTGACATCCAGTGACAGAGGGTGGCCAACATTGTTTGGGCTCGATAATGGTTTAACCCAAGTGATAAATTTGTGAGTTTAGTTAAGCCAAAACAAACAATACGTGTCATGAAATTTTGTCATGACAAGCATGCAGTATGACAATATTTAATTAGAACCTTTAATTATAAGCTTAATTTGAGGATCTTGTTGATATACTAGCTAAATAAACTTGTTGTACCTAACTCTAAACTAGGAATTTACATACTAAAAATAATACTCAATGGATATGAGTTCTGAATTCTCCACCAACAATATGAATTGTGATGGAATGATTCAGAATTCTTTCCCCCTTAAATCAAATTCGCGCATGAGAAATAACCGCAAAGCAAATACACACCGAGTGGAAAACCAATCTTTTTTTTAACTTCCCCAGCTACGACATATTGTTAATCATGAAAATGCATAAGGAGGTGGAATTTAGAGTTTTGAATGACGTGCATGAGACTAAAATAGATAGAATTAACAAGTTGAATATATATTAATAGAAGTGATCATCTCTATATTTACTTAGCAATTACATTTAAGTCTAAACGTGTACACCTTAACATATGTTAAGCTTTTTTATTTTTTAATTGGGGGAACTACATATATAAACAGCAAATGAGACTGAACCCATTATAAATATTCGGGTGAAGTTTGTTTCTTCGATGAAGTATTTTTACTAATATTTTGTGGTAGTCTTGTTTTTTATTGATAAGTCTCAAGATCTTACCAAGGTTGCAATATGAGAATGTCCCGTCTAGTATCCGTGAATCACGACCGTAACCTGCAAAACAAAGCCCAGGGTGGTCCCCAGGGTCGTTCTCCGATGCTTAAGTTAGTAAATAAGCAATGAGAGAATTCCAAGAATATTTAGTGAGTAGTCTTAGAGCGTACATTTGCCTTTGAACTTACTTGGGCTTATATAGATGTCTCTGATGCCCTATTAGAAGGAAAATCGTTGCCCAAAGTGATTTCCGGGATTTGTTGTAACTAAATATGGTAATTCTACCATAACTCTACCACTTATAAATGGTATTATATTCCTTGTATGATTCTTCTCCTATTTAGGAGTTCTTTATTTAAGGTAAATATCAATTACATTATTAGACTGTTATTTGTGTGGGCCAATGTCCTTTTAGCCATATTACTACAGTAGTTCCCCCCCCCCCCCATCCGGAGTCGATGTGTGTGTTTACGCCACTCGACTGGGTGTTTACTGTGGTTTTGGGGATGTGTCTGGCTAAGGGATGCCGAAATAGCTACATACTGGGGTAAACCATGTTGTTGCGATTGACATAGCTATATGTCAGGCTGATGTCGATGTGATCGAATGCCGGGTAAGGAAGTGGTCTCGGTTAAATGCCGAGGTGAGAAATTCCGATATATATGAATACCGGGAGGAATTATACTGGTATAATTAGGGGTCGGGTTAAATTACATCAGTATTACTGAGTACCGGGAAGAATTATGTCGGGAAGAATTACGACGGTGTTCCCGAGTACCATGCCGAATGAATTACATCGGTATATGCAGGCTTTCACCGATATGCATACCGGGATAAGTGTTTTACATGCACTTCGGGGTATTTGTTTCTGAAACACAGGGGTAAATACTTTAGATATGAATATATGGATAAATGAACACCGGTATGAATACTGAGGTAAACAAAGCACCGATATGGTTATCGGGAAAAGTAGTACCGATATGAATACATACTGATATGAGTACCTGGACAGGTGAATTTCGATGTGAATAACGGGATAAATACTACCGCTATGAAAATCGGATTAAGTGAACACCGATATGAATACCGGGACAAGTAACGCTCCTTGTTGAGATGACTGGAATTTTCAAAAAACATTACTTATTTTTCCAGCGTTTTCTTGTTTCCACGTTTCATGATCTACGAAAATTTATCAGACACGTGTCTTCATCTGCCCAATAAGGCGATTGATGTTTTTTTGGCAGGAATTTAAGGCGGTTTTTACTGTGCCAATTTTTGGTAAATTTACGAAGCGCGATCCGAGGCGTTATTTTCGATACGCATCATCATCCGGTTAAGAGAGGTGTATCGTTTCATATCCCTATGTCAGGCGACCAGGCAGTAATTACTGTTGCCCGTCTTTTCATGCTATTATTTATTTGACTTTTGGACTTTTCAGGACCCGTTTCAAAACCCCAATCTATATATGGGCTTTCATTTTGTTGTGGTGATACTTTTTCCATTTTACGCACTCAAAACATTTTAACTTTCACCGTTTCATCTCTATTCATTAGGATTTTCTGAATTAGTAAGTATGTCTTCTTCTACTAGTACCCCTTCTTCCTCTTCGCCGTACTCTAGAGGGTATGAGGTAGAGATGTATAAGGTGGGGAGAGATTCCCCAGCCAAGAAGGTTGTGGGTATCTTTAGTTTAAGGTCTAGTCCCACAGATTTGGAGGTTGGGAGGGTGCCTAGTAGGCTTTCTGCTAAGCGCATGCTATCTCTCCTTAGGGAATCAGGTTTTTCCTCTGATTTTGAGTTTTTTATACCTACCCCCCCACAGACATAGCGCGTTATCCCCCTCCGGGGTTTCGCACCCTGTATGTTGATCAAATAGTTTCGAGTCTGAGGTACCCCTTTTTTCCCTTGCTTCTTAGCATAATAGAGTCTTTTAATCTTAGTATTCCAACGCCATCCGGTGCGTTATTGGTTTTGCTTTTGCATGTCATGACGTCGGGGTAGTCCCTTCTTTAGACCTCTTTAGGTATTATTTTTCTGTTAGGACTGCAGAGAAATGTCGGGGTTGTATTTCTTTGCCAATGTTCGGTCGTTTAAGAT
>JBDJHY010000014.1:2348919-2360469 GCA_039654485.1 Withania somnifera | reverse complement strand
AGATCAAAGTGAAAGTCTGAGCTCCAAATCTAACTCTTGACAGCCATTTGATTCAGAATTTTGACTATTTGAACCAATAAAGTCACTTCTATCTTTCTTTCTCCTCCTTTCCATTGAATCCTAAAACACCAAAATAACCATAAAAAAAAAGAAGAAGATTTAACTAATTTTATCATTCATTAACTTGAACATGCAACACCAAGGATTGTGGTGGGATAAAATTCACAAATAAACATTTTTAACTCCTATAATTGTATAGTGGAGGAGCCAAAAATTTAGCCAAGCATGTATAAATTTTCGTTTGAGTTATGTTAAGTATGTTCAAAATTAAATATACACTCATAATAACTAATATTTAACCTTTATACTCCACATAATGTTCCGACGAAGAGTGTGCATCTGATCACCCTTCGCTGAAGGTAGCTCTGCCACTACAATTGTAATGTAGTTACTATCGTAGAGTTTTAAATTTCATAGATGAACTTAGGACAATGTCATGAAATTTCACTTGTAGAAATTGAAACTTCAATGTTAGTGGCTATTTTTCTAGTATAGGTTGGAAAGTTGTTAGCCGGTTCTACTACTACATTGGTGGAATGGACATGATGCCTACATCTTTTCTATCCGTTTTTCGAATGAACGTCATGTTAAAATTTGGTTCGTTGATAAGAGATCTTTTATGAAAATGTCATTGACAAGCCAAAATTCTGACAGAATCCATCAAAAATTAGTAATTTTATTTTAGTGATCAAACATAAATTTGGTTTTGGATTCTCAGAACAAATATCAGACATCAGATGAAAAAAAAAACATGAACTTGCAAACTATGCTACATGGAATTAACAATGTAGAGTAGCAAGAAAAATACCTCTACTTGCATGTTATGGAGATGTCTAGGCATGTTAGGTTGAGCATAATGTTGAGGGTCATACACTGTGCCAGGATGCCAAGTACTGAAAATTAACCACAAAAAGTAATTAGAATCATTAGAGTCAAGTACAATGACAACATTTTATGGAGACTAATAAATTGAGAAAACAGTTAAAATTGTTCATTGATTTAGTGCTCCATTTGAACAGTTAAAATTGTCCAAAAAACTGTTTTCACGATTTCATAACTCAAATATCGTATTTCTCGAAAAAAAAGTGATTTGACTAATGAAATTTACAGATGATCTCAATGTGATTGATATTCCAATCTTTCTTCTTAGAACATATTAATTTGACCCCATAAGCAGAGCCAAACATATTCCCGCCAGAAGTAGAACCCCGATTTCTTCTAGAGAATCTCCTAGTTGTACCAGAGCAAATAGAAAAAAAATCTTTAACTAGAAAAGATTCGATTCTCCAAATCAATCACAAAAATAAAAAATAACTCCAATTTATATTTATGTCCAAATACAATTCCAATTTTCAAATACCATTTTCAACTCTTTGTATTTTTGAAATTCAAATTTTTTATATCTAAAAAAATATTATCCTTATGAAAGGAGAAACAATTAAGTACCTTGGTCTAGAACTAGGCTGAGAATCTTCATATCTGATATTTGCTCCTTCAATTCCACTCATTCCCATCTAAAATTTTGAGAGACGAGATTCAAAAAATTTTCCAAACTTAAATTTTATGTTAAGTCAAAATAAGACAAGACAAATAAAACTATATATAGCTCACAAGATTCAAAGTCTATCTTACTTTCGTAATTGGTCAAGGAAATACAAGTAAAATGAAACTATACATAGGTCACAAGATTAAAAAAAATTATTTTTTCTTAAATTTTATATCAAATCAAAATGAAAGTAAGTAAAATGAAACTGTATATAGGTCACAAGATTTAAAAAAATCTATCTTATTTTCTTAAATTTTATGTCAAATCAAATTAAGATTAAAAAAAAATGAGCAGATGGTGGATGAAATACCCTCCAAGAAAGAGGGGAAAATTGAAAATAGAAGTCCATAAAAATATCCTCCAAATACACAGACTAGAATTCTTTCACGATTTACTCATATAAAGGACATATATTTGCTACAAAATTAGTGTTCAATGCTTTTAATTATCTACTGTATACAAAAGTTTATGAGTAGAAACTAAAGATCCCCCTTATAACCACAAAGGGTTTCTAAAAAAAAAAAAAAATATCAAAAATAGGAGGAAACAAAGATAGAAGAATCCCATTCTTACTCTCTTTTCTTCAAGGGTTTAATGCACAAAATATGAATAAATCTTAAAAGAAGCATGTATCTAGAGTTAATATGGATCATCGCATAAAAATGAGAGAATTTTATCAACACCACCAAGAGTATTGAAGAAAAACAAAAAAAAAAAAAAAAAAGAAGAAGAAAAAAAAAACAAACAAGAATAGATTTAGACATCTCCACAACAAGTACATAATGTTTTGGGACATCTCCCATATTATTGGAATGAAAATAATAATTAAAAAAAGCTTGGAGATCCCAAAGGAAAATAGTTCATAAATCCAACAATATTTCAACTACATACCATGATGCCTTGGTTGTTGGGAAAACCATAACTAGAAAAGGATGTTGAGTATGAAAAAGATGAAGATGATGAGTATGCTGTTTGAGGTCTCATATCCTCCTGCATATATACAAAATCCAAAAATAAGAAAAAACAAAAAAGAGCTCCATCAAAATCTTGAAAAACTTTAAAGGATCAATACTCAATTGTCAAATTGATCAAGAAATTTAGAAATTTAGACGTTGTAAATTCTGAATTCAGACAGTGAGTTATGTACATAAGACAACTCCTTTTTTACACATGTAAAGTTTGAACTCCAGACCCCTAGTTCTAACCAAACATATGAACTAATTGTTATATCGTCACTAAAGATTTTGAAGAGATATAGAAGATTAGAGTATATATAACATATACTTATTTCTTACACATGTAAAAGTTTAAACTCCAGACCTCTAGTTCTAACCAAGCATATAAACATATTGTTAGAGATCCACCACTAAAAGAATTTTCTTGAAGAGATAAACCAAGATGGAGGCTTCTATGCTCAATCGCATAAGAAAGCTCGAAAAAAGAGGCTTTTTCTGCTTTGGAAAGAAGCAAATTAATTACCTGTGTGAGATTGTTGGCATAAGGATTAGTATTGTGAAGATAATTAGCACCCATTTCACTATGCAATCTAATTTTCTCTAATTGAGCAACACCAAGTCCTCTTTGTGGCTGCTTGATTGGTTTTTCTGAATTATTTTTCTTGCTTTTTCTTGATGATCCTGATGAAGATGGAGATGATCTTTCATTTCCCATGTTTAATTCACCAAAATAATTGCTCCCCATATTCTCAATTTTATTTTCAAAAATAAAAATAAAAATAAAAATTGAAAGTTGACAATCAAGAAGATGAAGAAAGAAAGAAATGAAAACCAAGACAGATTTAAGAATTGAGATGATTGTTGCACAAAAACTTTGTAGCATTATAAGGCTAAAACTATAGGTTAAAAGTGAGAGAGAGAGATCTTCCAAGGGGCAGTATTTTTTTTTTTTTTTAAAAAAGATGCCAATAATTGCATCGCTGGAAGAGATTGCATATAGATTATGGAGACTGATTTGATTTATCCTTATATAATTGGATTTTATACCCTTTATTACTGTTTATTTTATTTCTTATTCAGAATCAACTATCAATATTAAGAGTCGAATAAATTTAAATTCACATATTACAGAGCTTATTTTTAAGAACGACACTCTCAACATGATTCTTTTCCTAACACGATACCCTTTAGTTAGTGACGAAGCCAGGAATTTGATAAAGGGTACTCGATTTTTTTTTTGTAATTATATTAAAAACGTTCAACATTAAATATATATTTATAATAACTAACATTTAACCTCTATACTCCATATAATATTTCGAAAAAGATTGCACTTCATCATCCTTCATCAAAGATTACTCCGTCACCTCTACTTTTCTTAGGAATATTCACTCAACGTCTGATACCTGTATTGAAATAAAGCTCGATTTCAAAATTTGCTTGCTAGCTCATCTTTGTGAACTTCTATAAAATTGTTTTGACTCAAGACTTGATAGTGATTGTCTCTCTGATCATAAACTCATTAATTAATGCAATTATTCTAAATCATATCTTCCTATTACGCGCTGCACTCCCATGATTCCTCACCCCCCACTCTTTTACTAATTTGTAGATTCATTTTTAGTTGGTTCGATATTTATTTTGAAGCCTCAATTAATATATATTATAGTTATATTTTTTTTGTAACAGTTGTAGTTCGTTTCGAGATTTTTTAATTATTATAATGATTAATTATTATATATATATATATATATAAGATATTTTATAAAAATAATTAAAAAAAGAAAATAATTGTTATAAAGGAATAGTTTTAGAAAGAGCTTGTTATTTCTATTAATAATAAAAAAAAATTACTATAAAGAGACAAAATATAATATAAAAATAAGTCTATAAGAAAAATTTGACTTTGTAGTAAGATGTTATATAATAATATTATTATAGAGAGGTTCAATTATATGTATAAGGCTTACTAAAGATAAAAAGCAAGAGGAGCGTACCCAGTCGAATCAGTTTATCATTTTTATGAAATTGACTTGGTATGATAATTCATTCCACTATAATTCTTCACATTATATAAGTTCTTTTCATAAAAAAAAAAATTAAAAAAAAATTTACTCTACCTTTTGAATAGTGAAGTCAAATATTTTAACTTATAAAATAATTTAAGTAAAATAAATATTGACAGTGTAATGATTTTTGTAATACAATATAAGTTAACCTATTATGCCAAATTAACTTAACCTTCTATTGTTTTTTTAAACTTTTTTTACCTTCAAACCTAACCTCTAGTAGTCAATATATTCTCCTAATAATAATTTAAAAATTCCAAGTTGCGTGCTTCATACCCTAATAATTTTAATTATAATATTTCATAATTATGTGTTCTGGATAAAATTTGGGAGAAAATCTTTAGGAATTTGGTTGGTAAATCATTAATTAGGTAAAGAGGAAATCAAGTTTATAATGTAATTATTTAGTAACTTGCCAAATGATCTTGTCTGATTCAGTGATTCTCTCATTACTATGAAAATTAAAATTTCCTTACATCTATATAGATTTCAAATTCTATTCTATTTTAAATGTACTTGTTTATCCGGATAGAAACAGTTGGATGCACAAAATATTTTATATTAATAAGTAATAAATTCTGGGAAAAGCGCCCCAAAAAGGTATTATCTAGACGACCTATAAATAGAGAAAGTTACACCTCTAGCAAACATTAGCTTTTAATTATGATTCATAATTATAGTTTCAAGAAATTACAATACATAATCAATGTAACATTATTCAAAATACATAAATACAAACACAACAACTGATCTCGATATGCATATATGTATGTTGAAATTAGTTATATATGTGTGTGTGTGTGTGTGGCTGTGGATTATAATTACCAAAGTATTGCTATGGAAGGCTGAATTTAGCCCTCAAATTTATTTTTTTTTTTCAAAATTTCCTCGACAGAATATTATTATAAATAGGTCCATAAATCCTTATTAATCAGCTGATCTTCGTAGAGATTGTCTTGTAAGAGAGATGAAATAATTATGTACTAACATTATGAAAGGTCTTCTTTTGCATTGTAATCAACGTAACAAGATTTATAGTTGGAGGATTTATTGCAGAATCCAAATCCTAATCTTAAGTAAGTTTTCTGAATTTAAAAATCTTATAATAAAATATTTGACAGTACAAAATATTTTGCGTGTACAAACTATCAAGAGATGAGTTGCATCCCTCCTATAATAAAGAAAAAAAAATTACCACTAGGATAGAATATATTTACATGCATTCAATCTTTATACCAAATTAAATAATTCATCTTTTAGAAATTAAAATGATAAGATATAATATAACTTATGTATGTATTGTCAAGTAAACATAAAATAAGTTACGTTGGTGAGATATTATTAATCCTACATCAAGGAAAATAAATAAAAAAAATACAATGAGTAATATGGGGTTGGAAAATACACATTAAATCAAGAAGTTCACTAAGTAAATTATATATGTTAGAATTTATTAACCCGACTAATCCATATTCATGTAACATAAGATTATTTATCGAGAAGCGATTCCTATCATATTATTATCTGCTCGGGGCTTGAAATACCCCAATTTCATCTCACCATTACCTCCTAATGGTAACAAATTAAATTGATACATAAACTAGACATGTATTTTATCAGTGTCGAATTCAAGATTTAGGGATTGTGAGTGCACGGGAGGTTCGAACACACATATTGAAGCTTAAATCTTTAAGGTACGACAGAAAATCAAAGTACCTAACCATTTTCTTGATTTCTAAAATGTTTTTCTAAATCTTATGTCAATTTTTAAATATTTTTTATATAATTATATTTAATCTATATCAAATTTAATAGGTGTCAGGACACCACAAAATAACACATAAATTCAAAATTTTTTTTTTTTTGGACCTGAAAGTGTAAGGGGAGTTGGCATGCAAAACCCTATCAAATCGAGCTGTTACACGCTATAATATGTGGGTCATATATTATGAGTTGTTTTGTTGTGAAAAAGAGAGAATAATCTCATTTGTTAATCACGCATGTGAACTCATGCAATTACAACAAAACAAACCATCAATTCTTTAAAAGGATAATGTCATTTATTTTACTTTCTTACTCTTTAATTTAATTTAATATTTAAATATTGGTTAATAATAGCGGAGTAAAGAATTTGATGAAAGTTGTGTAGTTTTTTTTTTCAACTGTATTAAGGGTGTGCAATATCAAATATTCACTTATAATAGCTAATGTTTAACCTATATACACAACATAATTTCTCCATGGAGAATGTACACCGAACCATCGTTCGCTATAGATAGCTCAGCTTATGACGGTCAATTCTTGAAATTAGAAAAAACAACTACTTAACATTAAGATTGAACAATTTCTATATGGAGGTTAAAAGCAATATGGTTCGTGATAGAATAATTGGGATCACTCTATCTTTAATTAGAGATTTCGTGTTTAACTTTTAACAATTAAAGAAATTTTTGAAAAAAATAACCCTAAAAATAAGTACGTGATACTGCTGAATTTAATTGGACCCTAATGCAAATAGCGGGTGAACTCCAATGTTTTCTCTGTCTTGGAGTCTAATTAAATGTAACTCCAATGTTTTTCAAATAATATTTTTTATTATTAATAACTCTTGTATACTCGTACGCATTTTAAACTATATAAATACATATTTGTTTGAATTAAATGCTTTTAATTTTTTTTAAAACAATTAATGTTCATAGCAGGTCGGACCAAACACTGTTCATATGGTGAGGCCGATCCTGATTAAGCAAATCTGTCCAGATTAACTCGGCCTGTTTGAAACCGACCCAAAACTAACCAATTTGAACCGATTGAAATCGGTCCCGGCCAAATTTTTTTTTTTTACCAACCCGGCTCGAACCGGCCAGTGAGAGGCCTAATTTTATTCTAGAAGCTTTAATCCAAAAGATACTATTGCTATATTATGGTTCAAAGATTATGACCAATCAAGATGATAATTTTTAGTTTCTTCAGTCAGCATAATAAATTCCCTAATACCAAGAAAGATTTATTATATTACTCTACTAAAGTTTTTATATGACCTTATATTTTCATTGGATTTGACTAGAAGACATGGATTGCCTCGGGCTACTTAAATACTTAATTGAAATATTGTACATATTAAAAATATAACCATCATGTGATGCTTATATCAGTAGATAAATTATTAATTTGCTCTCCTTTTATTTTTAATTAATATTAGAAAGGTACCCCTCATGCTAAGCTAAATGATTTCTGATAATTATTTTCTTTCAGACCAAATAAATGAGAATAATTAGGGTTTAAGTTTTATCTGCTGATAATGTAATATTTTTTTTTAAAAAAAAAAATTGTAGGTAAATATATACTAAAATGGATTAATTACTAATTGGATATCATGAATTGACAGACTTAACTAATGATAGGAGACAATGAAGAAAAAAGGTCCATAGGAGATATTAAGTTAGAAATAAATATTAGTCTTGTCGTAAAACACTTCTAGCATTACTATTAGAATCAATTAACTATAGTTAACCTTTTTCCCTTTAATTATTTTTTGTGCATTGATGATATGAGTTGAGTTTGAATGTAATAACATTTTATATATATTATTACATTTGCTCACCATTATTTTGATAGACAGCTATCCGTCTAAAGGAAACTTAAAAAGAATAAGAGAAAACTATATTCCATGACTAATATTAGTCTTTAATTATAAGTTGTAGCTATAATTTTAAATAATTACAACCACATTAATTCAGAGTACATATATATATATGCAATAACTAATTTGACATACATAGATAAATGCAATTTGTATATATACGTTGAAATTCAAATTTTATTATATATTTATATATATGGCTATAATTATCATTAACAAAGTGTTGCTTTAAAGAGTTAGCCCTCAAGTTATCTCTTTTTGAAAATTTCTCAAAAGAATATAGCTAGGGTTTTCACTCTTCATGCAACTTCAATGAAGGTGCCTCTTTTATTATTCATTTTTCTTTTTGGGCTCCAAAATCATAAATGAAATATTAACTTAAAAGCATAATGTAAAAAGTGGTTTTAGACATGTAGGGACCCAAAGTTTGTCTCACAAAGTGGTAATCAATATTTTAATAGCATTAGAGAATCACCTTTCTTTCATTCACAGTCATGTTTAAAAAAATATGGCTATGCAAAACCTAATATTTTTATAAGGTTAAACATAATAATTATAATAAAGGATCAATAAGTACAATAATAACTATAAACAAATAAATAAAGCATTGGTAAGAGGAAACAAAGGGATTATGTTGATTAGGTGGTGTGATTTGATGTAGTTGTTAGTACTAATGATTTGATTTTGTAGCAAATAAAAGATATTAGGAATATAACACTTTTGGTCCATCAAATTTTGATTTTAGTTCTTACACTAGTTACACAACTTAATATTCGTATATGATATGTTAAATCTCTACCATCACTCCATATTTTATCCTAATATAATTCTATAAATAGTTAAATACTAACATCTTTTTTTTAATTGTCCGCACTTTCTTTCTTTACTTTTCTTATCATAACTTTCTACGATTGTGCGTTTTTAAAATTATTTTGTAAAACAATTTTCTTGATCCGAGTGTCCATCAGAAACAATCTTCTGATCTAATTGTTGTTATAAGCAGTGACAGAGCCACCCTTTGATAAGAGAATCATTCAAATCCTCTTCGATAAAAAAAAATCTATTATTTATATATAATTAAAATTATTTCGTTATTGATTATAAAGTTTAATATGCTAAAAGGTATATCATAAAGAGCAAAAGCAAATTTCATCAATAATTGAAGGACCAAAAAGACTATTATCCTACAAAATATTTAGTAGGAAGGAAATTAATTTTTTTTTTATAAAAAAACAAAGGCACATAAAACTTTGTGGAAGAATATCTACTGTAGATTTGTGGGTACATGCAAAACTACAGTATACATTACTCTACAGGATTTGCTAAACCAAATCCCTTGGAAAGAGAAAAAATATTATATATATTATTTTTTTAAAACATAATAAAAGAGAATAACACAACACTTCCATATCAATCCAACTAGACACCATACCAACCATAATCTAATAAAATAATAATGTTTTAGTTAATAATGTTGTTAAACTTATCACTCTCTCTCTCTCTCTTGTAATGAGTTGGGGGTCATTGTTGTGTTTCTTCATGTCTAGGATTACTAATTTTATGTAACAATGTTGTGTTGTGTTTCCATGGTTTGGTTGGGAATAACTTATTTGGGAAGGGGGTTTATTGAAATATTTTTTATGAAAATTATATTATTTTTATATAATTAAATATTTTTTGTATGTATATATAGTAGATATCGAATCCCATTCAGTTGATTCATAGGTTTACTTCTTAAATTTTGAATTTCATTATTGAAAATCCTAATTCTGCCACTATCCGGGATTAGCTATTTAGGATAAGTTAACACACTATGTATATGGGATAAATTATCCTATCACTAAGATATAAATAATGGGATAAATAATACATTCAATCAAATACAATATAAACTAATTCTACATACTTGTCTCATGCTTATTATACCTTATGCATCACACCAAACGATCCGTGAAACTATAACATCTATAGAAAAAAATTAATGTGTTGTGTTCCCCCTTCCACAGTAACTTAAAAAGTATAACATGTAAAGAATAACATTAATATTGGACTAAACGAGTCAACTCCAAAAATTAATTCATAAAATAATTAACAAATATTGTATAAAGAGCTTGATGTAATCTCTCTGCATGTCAAGAATGAGGGCGCGTGAAAAATATAATGTGGAGGTTCCAACTTTCGGTAATTTAAAAAACATGGATGAATTCAGCTCTGATCACTATTAGAAATCAAATAATTTTTCATAAATGAAAAATAACCGTGAGAAAACTGTAAAATTCTCGTATTTCTCATAATTTTCTTTATGAATTGTCAATAAAATTTAATTTTTTGTGAAACTTTTTCAATAAACTCGTAGCGTAAATTGTGACCTACTGAAATTTTCCATGAATATCTTTAGGAAAAGAAAATGAATATTTGACTTAACTCCATTCATAATCTAATAATAAGTTGAATTTACTGCTAGATTGAGTTTTTTTTTTTAATTTACCAATTCAACCTTCATATGCACTAATTTATATTGACTTATGACTTAAGTTCCAACTATATAGTAAAATAAATACGATTTAGCGATGGACAACTTCATTCGCTAAATAATAAAAATTTTGTAATAAATTTGTGGTTTTGTTTTGAAAGTACGAAGAATTTTGTAATTAATTCCTCTTTTTGAATGGACATTAATTATTGATGTTGAGGTCCACTTTGTTTATTTTCTCCATTTTTAATATGTTATACTTAATTGTTAAAATGTTAATCTTAGTGGGTGTTTATTAATTAAATATACAATGATATATGTTAATAAAATAAAATCTAGGACTTGTTCAATGTACTAATCAAGTGGTTATAGGTGAAATAAAGTTCACTTGCACTATTAGTGATGAGGACTTGATGTTGTCGAGTAAGAAAGCAAAAATATACATTTTTCATCTCAAATTATTTATCGTACTTTTTTATATGCATAAAATATTAAATTAAGAGAATTAATAATTTTAACTTATTATTAATTATGTGATATATTATTTCATCGTTAAACAATTACTTTATAATGAAGGTGTTTGTAGTCTTCATAAGCAAATTGTATTAAAGATAAAATAAAAAAAAAATTAATTTTGTCTTAAACTTCTAAAATAACAAATACTCCATCCATCTTAAATTTACGCCCTCTAAAAAAATACTAATTAAAATGGGATTTTAACTGTTTCTGATAAGTCACAGAAAACCTTATCAAGCTCACAACATGCAATGCTCCGTCTGGTATATGAGAACCACAATTATTAC
>JBDJHY010000014.1:2265081-2275517 GCA_039654485.1 Withania somnifera | reverse complement strand
AAATGCTATTAATTGATGGCAGATGCATGAATGTGACACTGATAAGTGCTGAAGTGAGTGTTCATTTGTTGTCCTTTTGACACTGCTGAGCTCTGAAGTTTTCAATTTTCTGCTTCTTTCTGGCAAAACGTTTATTTGAAGGGATATACATGAGATGATAACAATTAGAAAACCCTATAACTTTTTGAGCGCTCATACTCTTCAGAGCATACTGGTACTTTCCAATATTTGAGCTCAAAAGCACATATATATCATACATCAAGTAGATAACTTTCAGTGTTTCAGTAACCACCCTCCAGAAAGGAAATTTCCAAAGAAGGAAAGCAATTACAGAAGAAGATTTATATGTTAACTTAATACCTTTTTCTAAATCTTAGAATAAGAAAATGAAAGAAGAATAGCAAGTCCTGATGATTTCAAGAAGAAAACTTATCTTATTTTCAAGGTGTTCAAGTACCTAATAATCATGATTATCTGGAGAAAAAACTATAGTCAAGGTGATCCAACCAAAGAAGTGCTAAGACATCAATGAAGAAATTTTCCGTTTTTGTTGGGAAGCATATATTTGAGGGCACTTGCTAATGCTTGTTCTGTTGCCTGGTTTACAAGACTTATTTGAGATTGATTAATCTTTGTTTCTATGTGAAGAAAGATTTTAATATTTAACAGATGATCCTTATGTTTTGTCTCCTTGTCCTTGTTCCTCACTTTTTTTTATAACCGTGGTGTCCGGGCCAACTTTCGCGCACCTCGACTAAATCAATGGGATAATTGCCACCTCCCACCGGCAACAGGTACCAGTTAACCCTCTCCACCAAGGCTAGAATAGATGGGAAGAATCACCTAGTCTTTTTTGCCTCCGCTGGGATTTGAAATAATTGCCACCTCCCACCGGCAACAGGTACCAGTTAACCCTGTCCACCAAGGATAGAATAGATGGGAAGAATCACCTAGTCTTTTTTGCCTCCTCTGGGATTTGAACTGAGACCTTTGGCCTTACAGTTCTTTAACTCATTTCATTGACCACTATGCCACACCCTTGGGTGCTTGTTTCTCATGTTTTCTTTTTTCATCAGTCCGATATTTTTTGTTGATAAGAGATATTTCCCTTTTGTGAGAGATTTTGTGTATCTTGAAATTTACACATTTCATTTTCCTATCAAAAGTCATCATAATATTCTCTAATTCTCAACAGGAAGGACTAAGAAATGGAAAATATGACACATTCCATATGTTTGTTACCTGTTCTAAAGAAGCTATTGATTTATCCTAGGGTTTATTGGTCATTTGTGAAAGGAAGGATAATAATGAGACTAAAGCCTAGTCTATCACTTGTATTCACTTTCCATATGCTTTCCAGGGCATGCTCAAGTAGGAAAACTTTCATTTGCAGGAGCATATAACCATTATTTTCTCTGTCATAGTACTGACTGTCTTTGCATTAGTCTTTTGATCACATGGACGTAGTGGTAAAACTTTAGGGAAAGGTATTATCTAACCGCAGAAGATATACAGTCAATGATGAGTAGATGTCTACGTGGATGGCATAGGCAGTTTTGGGGTGGTTATGAAGTAAAACCATAACCAAAATCATATTTGCGCAGGTTTTTCAAAGTATAAAACCAAAACCACAGATAGGTGTTTAATGACCACCTGTTTTAGTACTTTAATTAGGTTGTGGGTGTTAGGTGGATCGTTTGAGTAGTTTCAATATAGGTTATGGTTTAGGTACTTAAGGTTAAACATTACATTAAAAAATTGGTTTTTGGATTATATGACATTACATTAGGCTTTCAAAGTATAGGGTTATATAACTTTACATAGATAAATTTAGGGTTTGAAATTTATGTTTTGTGGGTAAATGGAAATTTGAGGTTTTTATGCAATACAAATACATACAAAATTTTACCTGCTAAAGCGCACATTTACCACACAGTTCTTAGTAAATTCACCACTTGCAAAAGTGGACCTTTGGCAATTAGGTTATAGCCATGAGTAAATAGGCTATTTGTTTCAAAGTGCCCATGCGAGACATGCATAAAAATCAAAATAAACCACCACATTGGTTTTCTACAGTTGAAAACCAACCCACGAAAAAGTTAGTTTGTGGGACATTGGTCTATTTCAGACGGTTTAGGTGATTGCATTTCTTCCGTTCACAATAAGGGTGCTGGTAATATTTTAATATAATCCCAGATTCCAAAAAAATTGTATATAATCCTGTTCCCTGTTATATGTCATGTATTTAAATTTGTTTCACTTCTATGTGTTACTATACTATTAGAATCACTCCGGACAAAGTATGGGTGTTTCATTTGGATTTGTATGATAATATTAGGAGATATATAAGGTGTTTGTGTTCTATCAATATGTAAAGTGTCTTTTAATTGACTACTCTATCCAGATGATTATTTATTTTCTTCAGCTACTCAGTCTTTGTCGGATGTTTTTCTGATAGTATTTGAATGAAAATACAGCGTTAAATCTTATCCAATATGATTTTATTTGAATGAAAACACAGCATTAAATCTGGCAGTATGATTTTTTTCATTTGCTTTCTTTCTATTTTTGGATCAGGTATTGTGAATGCTTTGCATCTGGAATATACTGTGATGGGTGCAAGTGTAACAATTGTCATAACAATGTTGAAAATGAGCCTGCTAGGCGAGAAGCAGTTGAAGCTACTTTAGAGCGTAAACCACATGCATTCAGGCCTAAAATTGCCAGCAGTTCATATGGAGCTCGAGATAATAAGGTACTTTTTTAAAATTAAGTGGATGCATAGATGATGCTTTCTTAAAATTTGAATTATTCATAAAAAAGTATGTTCTGGTTTAAATATATCCTACTCTCGCTGATGTCCTTGTGGTCTAAGATACTATTGGTTTATTCAGATCTCTCTTAGGAATGACCTAGTGAAAAATTGCTATATGAAAAAGTAGGAAATGCAATGTAATCCGTCACTCAATATCGTGGTTATCATTCCAGAGGAAGCAAGGGAAGTTGAATCATGCTGCCAAAAAAAAATTATTCTCTTGTGTTAAATTTTGCTTGATTTCTTAAACTACTTGTGCATATAAGGATGAAATTTGCATAAATTTGATGTAAATTAAAGTTGGTCCGTTTGTTTTTTCTTAATCTATCTGATAACTTTTGGATTGCGCCTAACTCTTTTTAGCAGGAGACTGGGGATGGCTTAGTCTTGGCAAAGCATAACAAAGGATGCCACTGCAAGAAAATAGGTTGCCTCAAGAAGTACTGTGAGTGCTTCCAAGCCAATATTCTTTGCTCTGAAAATTGTAAATGCATGGACTGCAAAAATTTTGAAGGAAGTGAAGAGAGGCAAGCTCTTTTCCATGGATATCATGCAAACAATACGGTGTATCTCCGACAGGGGGAAAAGGCTGCAATCACAGGTGCCATTGGATCCTCTGGTTATGGATTTCCTCCAGTAAACAAGAAAAGAAAGGGCCAGGAACTTTTCTTTGGGTCAACAATTAAGGACCCTATTCACAGGCATGGACAACTCCAACAGGTAAACAATACTTTTCATCATTTAAGCAATGCATTTTCAACTGTTTGATTAGTTTAGAATGTTTGAGTTTCTTCTGATGGTATAATCCACTGGGCAATGCTGCATTGCTGACTAGTTGATTGAACAGGGGCATGGTTTCATCAGAGAAAAGGAATTTAACAACTACATGATGTTTTTTTTTCTGGATTTATTCTCGTCAATTGACACTTTTGCTTAAAATAAGCCGGAGTGACAGTTTGTAGTTGCTTCTGCTTTAATCTTTTTAGAAAATAATTAATGAATGAAATAACATGGGTAAGTTATGTGGTTATCCATTTTAAATGGGTTGGGTTCCTGATATATTTAAAATGGGCTAAATATGAGAACTCATATTTTCCATGTAAAATGTGGGTTACTTAACGGGTAAAAAGGGCTATTTACTGAAAGAAAGAAAAGACGCACTATTCACTGATCTGAAATCCTACACTCCTAGCTTTGGCGATATTTGATATGTCTCTTCCATCAACTACCAACATCGTCCCAGCTCCGGCGAGTTTTCTGGTGAGTCTCTCTCTCCTTCGTCTCTATTTTTGTCTCCGTCTTTCTGTCTTTTTTCTGTTTCTGTTATTGTGGGGTATTCTCCGTGCTGTGGTATTTGTGGTTGAACCTGATACTACAGCTAGCCATCCACTGTTGTTGGTATTGTGGTTGCGCGCCTGAAAGAAAAAGAAATTCTTAAGCTTTTTAGTTTTGTGATTCTAAAATTGTGGAGTTGTTTTGCAGATTTTTCATATACAAAAATGGGTCAGTATTTTTGGTTGTGTTTGAATGAATGTTGTGCACTGAGTTTCATTTTCTGTTCTTTGAAAATTTGTTAATGTTTGTAAAAGTATCACACCATGAGTTGGTTTTCTTACTTTATGTATTGCTCACTTCTTCCGGTTTGTAAATTCAGGAAGCTGATGCCGAATCTTGTGAACAAAATTCTTCAATTTCGTTGAAACAAGCAAAAAGGAAAACTTGTGTTGCTTGGGATTCTTTTGTTAGGCTTAAGCCTGAGATTTCTAGTGATGGGGAGTTTAAAGTTCAATGCACAATTTGTAAAGAAGACTTCATAATGGCCCCTACATTTGGAACAGCAAATCTAAAGCATCATTTGGAGAATAAGCATTCTCTGAACAAGGCTAAAGAGGGTCAAAATGAACCAATAGATCAAAAAACTTATCGCGAGAAAATGTCATTGGCCATTTGTAGGCATAACTATGCTTTCAGTTTTGTAGAACATAAAGGCATTAGGGATATTCATTCGTATTTGAATCCACTAGTCAAGCACATATCAAGAAACACAGCGAAGTCGGATATCGTGAATTTGTATGCAAGAAAAAAAGAACTTCTAAAAGCTGAGCTTATATTGATTCCTAGTAGAGTGTGTTTGACATCAAACATATGGACTTCCTTAGCATCTAATGACTATATATGTTTAACAGCTCATTATGTGGACTTAAATTGGGTTCTTCAGAAGAGGGTTTTGATTTTTCGTCATATTCCTTCTCCACAATCAGGTGTTGTTTTAGGTCATTTGCTGATTGATTTTCTTAAAGAATGGGGAATCGAAAAGAAAATCTTCACCCTTACCTTAGATAATGCTACTAGCAATAACGATGTGGTTGATAATTTGAAGAATCATTTGTCTTTGATGCGTTCACTAGTTTGTGAGGGAAAGTTTCTTCATGTTCGCTGTGGAAATCACATTCTTAACTTAATTGTTAAGGCGGTTTTAGAGATAGCTGATGTAGCTATTGGGAAAATTAGAGAGGGTGTTAAGTACATCAAGAATTCAGAAGCAAGACTAGAGAGATTCGCAGAGTGCCTTATTAACCTTGGCCTACAATGTTCTAAAAAGCTACGGCAAGATATGCCTATTCGGTGGAATTCCACCTATCAAATGATTGAAATTGCCCTTCTGTATCAGCAGGCATTTATTCATTATGAATTGGTTGATCCTGATTTTACACATGGCCTTTTAGAAGATGAATGGAAAAGGGTTAAGATCGTAGCTACTTTTTTGAAGCCATTTTATGACATTTCGACTTTGTTTTCTGGATGCAAGTACCCCACGGCAAATTTGTATCTTCCTAATATATGTAGAATTGAAATGTTATTGGACGAACACAAAAATAGTGAAGATTCAGTTACACGTGAGATGGTCATTCCTATTTTAAGGATGTTTAAAAAATATTGGCAGTCCTATAGTGTGATTTTATCTATGGCAATGGTCCTTGACCCTCGATACAAACTGAATTTTGTTAAGTTTTGTTTTTCAAAGCTTAATTTTGATACTGCTGATGAAAAAGTGAAGGTTATCAAAGATAATTTACAATTGTTGTTCAAAGAGTACTTGATACCTTCTACTACGACCTCGGTATCAGCTTCATTACCAGGGGATCATGCTTGTGGTACTAGCAATGATATGACTGATGCATTTGAGGAGTATGATATGTTTCATAGTCAGTTGGAGTCGAGTAACGCTAAAACACAACTAGACTTATATTTGGAGGAAGCTAATCTTGACCGTAAAACAAATCCAAATCTAGATGTACTTGGCTTTTGGAAGGATAACAGACTAAGGTATCCAGAACTCTCATTAATGGCACGGGATGTCTTGAGTGTGCCCATTACTACAGTAGCCTCTGAATCCGCATTTAACACGGGAGGTCATGTCATTGGAATGTTTCGAACTTCTATTCTTCCTGCAAATGCTGAGGCAAAACTGTGTACTAGAGACTGGATTTGTGGACAAGAAGGTAAATTAGTCTTCTTCATTTTCATTTGTTTCATTTTCGTTAGTGAATCTGCATTTAGCACTATAATAGCTTCTTTGTTCTTTAAATTGATAAAGATCTTGATGGTTCCGAATCCGATTCTGATGAAGATGAGATTGCCATTGACCTTCAACCTTATCTTGTGAAACATAGAGGTAAGATTACATTCACCTAGATTCTTTGGACTTTAAACTTCTTGTTCTTCTGTTTACTGCTGTTCTGGAATTTTTTCGTGTGTGCTTATTCTTTGTTTTATTTGGTCACTCCATGCCCCCTATTGGATTTTAGGATGAATATTATTTAGTTTTACTCTGTTCCTCCCTTTTTCAACTTTATTACTGTTAATTTTCTTTCAAAGTTTCATTCTTTATACCTTCTGTGATTACTGTTGCTCGAGAAACATTTGCAGTTAGTGAATTTGTAGTCACGGTCTCTAGTAGATAAGTACGCTTGTTAAAGTGTTCCTTGACTGGCACTGTTTCTTAAATAATATCAGAGAGATGCTTATTGTTGCTCCGCTTTTTCTTTTATTTCGTGCAATTAGGTACTGGAGTTTTTGCTTGTCCGATTATATCAAATGCCGACAAATTTTTCTGCATTCTTGCTTCTAAGCTCTGATCATACAATAAAGTATTGGACATTTTACTTCTCAGTGACTTTAACTTTCATATTAAATTCATTTACAAGTGATGAATTGTGTGCATAATGCCAGGGTAAAGACAGTGCATTATGTACAATTTTTTAGCATCTTCTATGAGGATATACACTGAAAACCGTGGAGTAGCCCATTTTCTCTAAAATGGCTTTGACGACTGGTTCTGGATCTTTGTTCTTGTTCAGTCAGCTTGATGTACTGCATTGTAATATATCGAAAATTTCCTTTTCTTGGTGTTTTCCACTGTTTTATCTGCTTCATTTTGTCTTGCATTTTACTGCACTGTTACCTGTAATGGACAACTCCATTTAAGATTTAATTATTTGGTCATTGAGTAAATGAGCTACGTTTTCACTAACTAGTGATAGGGTTATGCTCAATTGTTTGATAGCTCATCTTTTCAAGAAAATTCTAGCATGATTTTGTAGTGAGTATGAAAATGCACCACCTTATCCATCCAGAAGATTAGATAAAAAATTCCCTCGAGAAATTCTGAAGTGGAAATGTTGAGACCTAACTGAAAGGGTGTCTAGATTACATATTCTTGTGATCTCAAGAAAAGAAAAGAGCTTAACTGTGGGTAGCAATTCACTTGGATCAGTCCTGTTTGGCTTAATTTTAGCTCAAAATGCTAACTTTATGTCCATTTATTCTGTTTTTGGTTGACTTAATCATGGATATTGAATTTGTACCAATTGGTGTATATCAGCACTAAGAGAAAATGGGCTACTCCATGGTTTTCATTGTTAGTAATCTACTTTGAGATGGATAATGCAAGGGCAAAACAGTATTATGCCGACTTTGAGATGGAAGTTAGCATCTCCAAAATGTTCTAATGCCCAGTAGATACCAGTGAGAGGGGGGTTTCATTCAACTTATATATGTAACTTGTTTGATTTAGGCTGTTGATTGATCCCCAGATTACTCGGAAGCTCATGAGTACTAGTGATGAAACTGTGAGGGAGTAACTTTTATAAATTGATATGGAACGTTTTCATTGCGGATCCCCAGCAGTGCATTGCATCGATAACCATATGCTGCTGCTTATGCACTATTTTTGTTGTCCGGTATCCCACGTAACAGTCACTAGTATGACTATTACCTGAACATAGTTGCTGCCAAACAGTTGTTGTCATAGTTATTGCAATTTGGGCAGGTTTGTGGCTAAATGGCTGCTGTATTTTGAACAATTTACCTACTACATTTCGGTGACATGTCGTATTCATTTTTTAGGCCATTTGTTGCTGTATTTTGGGCCATTTACACCTTATTTTGGGAGTGATTTACCTACTGCTGCATTGTTGTGACATTGTCTGCAATTTTAGCGGATTTGCTGTTGTGTTTTTTTGGTCAAGTAGTTGTATTTTAGGCAGATTCACTTACTGGCTTGTTTTCCTTTTCGGTCAGGTCATTGTAGTTCAAAGGACAAATCCACAATAGTAGAAGCCTCGGAGAGTTTGTAGGAATTGTTCTCATTAAGCGGTGGCCTCGTAGGTGCATCATCTTCCTTCTTCTGTTGTCTCGTATTGTGCTGGTGAAATTGTGCTACAATTTTAGACTTAATTTGGTATTCGATTTCGATAATTTTCATAATTCGTAATTCAAAGTAGATATTAACTAATGAATTCTCAAAGTTCAGTATGATAAATCAAATTTCATTTTGAAAGTAATTACCAGTCAAAAGGAATTTGACATGTTAGCTTTTAGAAAAATCACCTAGAAAAGTTATATCACCACTTTTAAGTTCGCCATAAATCAATCAAAGACTTGCAAATCACTCGTTAGTGTTACCTCTATGTATAATAATAGATACTTTATTAGGAATGAATGCTCGTTATTCAGTTTGATAACGATAACTAAGAATAAATATCAAATTTTCAAACTTAGATCTAATTTTTTATTCAATTTTGAATGATTTATCGTAAAAAGTCAAAACATTTTTGCAATGTGCTAAAAAATAATCACGTCCTCACGTGTCAAATTTCAGTTGGTTTCTTACATTTTCATAAATAATGGCGATGGCGGCTATAGAAAGCTATGCTCTCTTCATCATCTCAGGGAAATAATTTTATTTTTTTAGAAGAAAAACTTTGTATATTCATAATCTACAAAATAATAATAATTGTACTTCTAAGAGAATTGTCTATGTTTGAATGACATGGAATTAAGAAAAGAGCAAATTCTCTTCCAACATACTAATTGGTGTGTGCATTAAGATTATTTCATTAGTTTATTTTTCGTTCGGTGCTTATGGGATAAAGTATCTCATATAAATATCCTTATTTCTACTATTTCACCGACCAAATGACTCCTAATATGAGTTTTACTTTTTTTTCATAATTATTTAATTTAATTTGGTGATGATATAAAATAAGTTTAAATAATGAATTAAGAAATCATATAATAAATTTTAATTTGTTTGAGACAACAATTATAGTAGCATAGCCAGTCTAATTTCTCAAGTGATGTTTGGGAAAGATGGTGTATATATAATCTTACCTCTGTCTCGAAAAGATAGAGATACTATTTGCGATAGATTTCTGGCTTAAGTAAAGCATATAACTTCATACGAAAAATAATTAAGAAATAGTAGCTACAACAAGAAATAAGATTACTGAAATCCAAGATTTATTAAAATCAAAGAATAAGATAGTAAAAAGTAAAAACAACACTAATAAAAAAACTAGACAACACTCGACTATTTGCTAACCTTTTGTCTTAATCCTCAATTTGCAAATCAAAACATCGTGAACATTTTTTGCAATGGAATAACTATTCTGCTCATCTAATCTTCGATAAACTATAAATATGACATGTCCGATCTAATCGCTTTTCGTCAATACTTCTTTGACTTACTTTTACTTTTCCTCATATCCATTATAACCAACATCTCACATGCCTCCTCATTGAAGCATTTGTATATCTTCTCTTCACATGTCTATATCATCTCAATCTCTTCTCTCCATCTTATTCATCACGACGAGTATTCCCTTGTTTAAATATATTTATTTTTAATCATGTTTCTCCTAATATATAACTACACATTCATTTTTTTTTTAACTTGAGACTGAGACTTAATAATTGTTGTTATTAAAAGTGCTCTCATAGCTTGTGTGTTTCAACTTGCTATGATAATATGGCTCCTGCATAGTGGCGGATTTACTTTCGGTGAAGAGTTGTCAGTGCATATTTTTCATCATAATATTATATGAAGTATAAAGGTTAAATATTAGCTATTATGAGTATATATTCAATTTTTAAACACTTTTAAAAGGATCAAAAACAAAATTTGCCCACCCTTCACCCTATTCCCGACTCCGTTGCTGACTCTACAAAAATATCATTAAATGTAAACAGAAAAGTTAAAGTTGCGTTCATTAACAGAAAACTGTTTTCAGTTTTCCATCTCCAATTTTCTAAATTTTCCAATTCCAAGAAAATTATG
>JBDJHY010000014.1:2204460-2215818 GCA_039654485.1 Withania somnifera | reverse complement strand
CGCCCACCGTGGGGCTCGAACCCACGACCACAAGGTTAAGAGCCTTGCGCTCTACCAACTGAGCTAGACGGGCTTGTCTGGTAACTTTTAAAACTTTTTTAAAAAGTATTAAGTTCTCCCTCCATTCTAGTTTATCTACTATCATTTTCTTTTTTACTATTATTTTCTTTTTTGTCCATTTAAAATAAATGATTTTATATATTTGATTAATATAAATATGTATTATTTAATTACGATTGATTAATATGTATTTGATTTAATAGAAATATATTTACGACATTTCCCCCTAATTAAATTAATTGCTAACACACTCATATTGGGTGTTCCCTTGTGATGACATATTAATAGTAAGGCAATTCAACACATAAAAAGGTGAATATAGGAAAAGGTCAAGAAAATTCTATATCTATTGTATATACATAAAAATAATTTTAACCTAATTTATACAATATTTTCTTTATAACAGAAAGGATACAAATGAATCCGTTTCAGTACCCTAACTCCATCTTTGTTGTCATAAGAGTAAAGATAGTTTTAGTTTTAACTCGTTGAAGACTAACATGTTGCTCTTCTCTGGTTAATTTCCCTACTAGCTGACCTGTAACAGTGGTCGAGTTAGTTGAGCATGAGATCTATTAAATGAGAGTCGCTTAGGTTCAATCTTTTTTGCATTTTTTCTCAATCGAGTTCATCACATGAGATTTTCAAAAGTATGGTTTAGCTATCTAATAAATTTGCAAGCTATTATATTATAGTCGAGTTTATGGTTCCTGGTCAACAAAAAAAATAAATTTATCTAGTAATTGTGAAATCAATGGTCATTTAATATTGTTCTTTCTTGGTATAAGATGATTAATGTTTTACCCTCTGAGAGCCCTATTACTAAGTATTTATTTTCCTTTTTCTCTTATAAAAAAACCTTAGTTATGAAATAATATATATTTCAAAGTCAAATAAAGACCACTAATTTCTCTAATGTATCGGAGAAAAATGAGGTGACAAAATTAAAGATAATATTTCTTATATTCCCCATGTTTCATTTTTTTAAAATGAAAAGTTGGGTTTTCTTAATTACATTAATCAAAATTTGTTGATTATCCACGCCTTTGTATTGACTTCACTAAATTTTTATAATTCAATAGATGTGAAACCAACTAGATGTTATTCTTTTCAATAAATTCTAAAGTGATAGAAATGGACGGCAATCACAAATAAAATATATTAGAATAAAAGTTTTGTTGACGAATATTTATGAGTATAAAGAATTTTATTTATTTCTTAATTCTTCTCTTTTAACTATTCACTATAATTCAAGTATCATTAATAACATATTTTTAGAATATAAACCTCTTTGTGATATATCTGATTGTCAAAAATATTAAAATAACAATAGATTATGAGAGTGAGTCAATTATAACCTAAAAATACGGTTCCAATAAGGGAGCCACACTAAAGAAATGGGGTTCATATGATACCCTTTGCTTAATAAATTTATTTATTATACATGAATATTATAAATAAAAAAATATTAAAAAACATGATAATATAAGAGTTGAATCTCCTTGATTTAAATTTTAAACATAAGCTTGATATAAGTCATTTTCATAAAAGTTGAAATCCCTTAATAAAATTTCTAGCTCCATCATTATAAACGCGAACCACTTTACATACAAAATTATATTTTTAAAATAATAATTGTTATTTAGTGTTAATTAGATATTGGGCCTCACTAACCCTTCAAGAGATCGCTCAAAAGAAGAAAATTATTATAAGGAGTTCAAGATTATCATCCTTCATCGATAATTTATCATCCCTCACCCACAGATCCTAGTATATTTTATTGGGAGTTCCATTGTTTGGTTCTCCAGTACTGGGATATTTCCACCTCCACAACTGTTTGGGGACCTGGAGGTCCACATCATATCAGAACAAAAATAACTCACATTTCAAAAATCACTATCAACAACAAAAATAATAAATTTAGTGTACTTTCAGCGAGTGGGGTTTGAGAAGCATCCAGAGTATGTAGCATCACTACTTAGAAGTGATATAGAAAAACTGTTTTGAATAGATCTCAGACACAATACAAAAATAATTCAGTAAAAAATATAATATAATATAATATCAATACATAATATAAAAAATAACAAAAAGTAACATAAATAAAACTATAAAAAAAATAATACTAAAAGCAGTCAAAAGGACGCAAATCACCTCCCTCAAAATTTGAAGAACCAGACACGAATGTAGGATTCATTCCATTAATCATGTTGTGAAAACACTTTAAGGAAGGACACATGTAATGCATATGTTTCATTAGATTAGTCAAACATGCTGCATAAATTGTATCTGTTTTTGATCCGCCTTCCTCTCATCAAAATTTCCAGTTAGTATTTTTTTTTTTTTTTTGCCACATCTAGTCAGTCTTAGGTACACTTTAACTCACAAGTCACATGGGACAAAGCATCATACTCAACAACCACTCATAAATCACATTTAATACTATTAAATTAGCACAATAAAGTTGAAACAATACAGAATTCCCTTAAGTCTAAGTTCTTGAATACCATTATACAGGTACATTGTCATCATCATTATTATGATATACTAATAATATTGGAAAGAGAAGGTGGACTGCAAAACAAAAACAAAAAGTCAAGATTTTACCAGTTATTATTGTTGTGGGATCTGGGGTCTGTTCACTCTTTTGCTAACACATGTGTAAGGGCTAATGCAGGTGAGAGAATTAAAGAAAATATGTTCATGGTTGTTCATCAATTTTGTTAAGTTTGTGTGTGTGTGTGAGAGAGGGAGAGACAGAGGGAGAGAGAGAGTTGATCACATTTTTTTTTTTCAAGATTTTCATTTGGGGTGCATTTTATTAATTTGCTTTTTATATAAAGGTTGAAGATGATGTAAGGTTTAACTTTTTGATCAAAGGATCAGCTTATACATGAACACATTGGGACAAAAACGGAGTCTTTTAAATTGCTTTGCAGTGTTTAGTGACTTGTAGGTTTATCATTTTGTGTGTATTGTGTAAATTTATCACTTGGGTCTCTTTATTTTTTCAGCATTTTTATGTGGGTGCATTTGATTCGAGATGATTGATACTTCTTAGTTTATTTCTCATTTTGTAGAGAGGTTGGGAGGTAAAAAGGTCATTTTTTCAATCAAAGGATCAGGTTATCCATGACACATTGGGATAAAAATGGTCTTTAAGCTGCTTTGTATGTGTGTGTGTGTGTGGAAATTTATCACTTGCGGTCGTTGTTTCTTCAAAATTTTCATTTGGGTGCATTTTCATTTTTTGCTTCTTGTATAGAGTGTAGAGATAAAGGTTTTGGGTTCGAGCCCTTGGTATGGCGTAGTTGCCTTTTGGTAGGTAGCATTTTACCCCTATAAGGGGACTTCCTAATGCGAATCCAGATTAGTCGGCCCAAGTGGTTACCGGACACCGGATGAAAAAAAAAAATGAAAGATAATATAAAATCTAACATTTTGTTCAAAGGATCAGCTTATACATGAACACATTGGAACAAAAATGGAGTCTTTTAAGTTGCTTTGCAGTGCTTACTGACTGGTAGGTTTATTATCTTTTGTGTATTGTGTAAATTTATCACTTGGGGTTTCTTTATTTTTTCAAGATTTTGATGTGGGTGCATTTGATTCAAGATGATTGATACTTCTACATTCATTTCTCATTTTGTAGAGAGGTTGGGAGGTAAAAAGGTCATTTTTTTAATCAAAGGATCAGGTTATACACCATTACACATTGGGATAAAAATGGAGTCTTTAAGCTGCTTTGCATGTGTGTGTATGTGAAAATTTATCACTTGGGGTCTTTGTTTCTTCAAGATTTTCATTTGGGTGCATTTTCATTATTTTGCTTCTTGTATAGAGTCCGGAGATAAAGGTTTCAGGTTCGAGCCCTTGGTACGGCCTAGTTTCCTTTTGGCAGGTAGCATTTTACCCGTATAAGGGGACTTTCTAATGCGAATCCAGATTAGTCGGCCCAAATGAGTACCGGACACCGAGTGAAAAAAAAAAGGATGAATATAATAAAAAATCAAACTTTTTGATCAAAGGACCAGCTTATACATGATCACATTGGAACAAAAATGGAGTCTTTTAAGTTGCATTCCAGTGTTTAGTGACTTGTAGGTTTGTCACTGTGTATATTGAGTAAATTTATCACTTGGGTCTTTGTTTTTCAAGATTTGTATCTGGAAGGTATTTGATTACAGATGTTTGATATGTACTTTTTTCATTCATTTCTCATTTTGTAGAGAGGCTGGAGGTAAGAAAATCACCTTTTTGATGAAAGGATCAGGTTATACACATGACACATTGTGTTAAAAAAGGAGTCTTTAAGCTGCTCTCTGTGTGTGTGAAAACTTATCATTTGGGAGCTTTTTCTTCTTCAAGATTTTCATTTGGGGCATTTCATTAATTTGTTTTATACAGAGGTTGAAGAATAGGCCTCAGGTTCGAGTTTTGGGTATGGAGTTGACTTTGATAGGGAGCGCTTGTTCCCAACGCAAATCTGGCTTATTTGGGTACCAGAAACTGGGTGGGAAAAAAAAAAAACAGAAGCTGAAGATAATATAAAATAACTTTTTGATCAAAGGATCAGCGTACACATCAAAACATTGGGATAAAATGGAGTCTTTGCTTCTCAGTGTTTTTTAGAGACCTGTAGATTTGTCATTTATGTGTGCGTATTGTTTAAATTTATCACTTGGGGTTTTTTTCCCCAAGATTTTCATTTGGGTACATTTGATTGCAAATGTTTTGTCTTTTTGATCATTCATTTGTGTTTCGTATAGAGGCTTGAGATAAGAAAATCACTTTTTGATCAAAGAATTAGTGATACACATTTGGGATAAAAATGGAGCCTTTAAGCCGCTTTACGGCGTTAAATATGTGCGTGTGTGAATTTACCAATTGGGATCTTTTGTTTTTTCCAAGATTTTCATTTGGGTGCATTTGATTACGGATGTTTGGTCTTTTTCATTCATTTCTTCGATCAACGAAGCATCTTATAACGAAGACACTGAGATACAAAAGAAGTCTTTAAGCTGTTTTACAGTGTTTTGGGGGAGCTGTAGTTTTTCATTTGAGATGTAAATTATTGTTGTGTAAATCCATATCTTTATGTTTATCATATTTATATTTAACCCATTGACTTATCTCCCCTTTTATCTCATTTATCAAAATATTCTTAATGATTAAGAAAGAATATAATGAGAATTAAGTATGAATATATCCATAATTCTAATTTGAATATTTCATAGGAGATAAAAGTTATTTCATATTTGAGAAGTTTATATTTGTCTTTATAGACAGCAACTAATTCGTTATATTTTGTTCTGTTTTCAGTGACTCGAAACTGAAAAACAAGTTTCATTTGTCAATCTACATCGATCTTTGAAAAGTTCTTTAAGACATAACACTTGTTAATGTGAGTACATTTGGCAAAACCTTTAAGTTTAGAATTTTCATTCTGTTTCGTTTTTTTGGATTTTAAGTCGGTATCTTGACTAGTTCGGCTTGTATTTTTATGTTATAGAATATTCCTCAGGATAGTCTGAGATCAGTAATGTACAGATCATTTGTCACTTGTGATGATCCCAAAGGTGTTATTGAAGGTAAGACAATTAAAAATTCCAAGATTGACCCTCGAAATATCGAAGATCATAAGGTTGAAAAGCAAAGGGATTCAAAGGATTTTGCAGAAGACTTGCTGAAAGGAGCTTTTGGTTTACAAGAGTCTTTAACGATGTTGGGGAAATTGCAAGAAGCTTCAGAATATATGACAAAGTTGAGGAAAAGAGACGTTCATGCAACAGCTGTTGACAGGACCAAATCGGATCGTGTTGCAGATCACATGTATGATAATAAAGTGGAGTTTGGAAAGCGTAGTCTTTCTGTTGATTATTCTCGTGATTGTTATGATGAGCTAAGAGAAGTAATAAGAGATAGCCTTGCTAGACAAAATCTGTTGCCACCTTGTTGTGTTTCAGAAAAGGCTCGTTCTGATAGAAGAGAAGTAGCATTGTATCAAGATTTCCCCTCGACTAGCTTCACTAGCATGAGTGAGTCATCGACAGAAAAGGCCTGTGTTGGTGACACCAGAAATCTAGATAAGTCACCAGAGTTCCCGTCCACTAGCTCAAGCCAATTTGCTTCTTTTGACTGCCCTCCAGCCAAGATTCAACCAAAAGTGCCAAATTTGATTGCAAGGTTAATGGGACTTGAAGAGATTCCTTCAACTCCATTGCATCAGAAACAATTAGAGAAGGACAGAGTTTTCAAACAGAGAAGGCCTATATTCGAAATAGACTTGCCAAAGGCAAAGAAGCTGCCGGTCATCAACCAGAAGGTGGGTCCAAAACAGAGAACACTAGACGGAATAATTGAAACCATGCAATTCAAAGGCCTTTTGAGATGCAAATCTAATAATAATGTGATCCCTCATCTATTGAAGAATTCTGCTGATGATGCTCCACCCATTGTGATCATGAAACCCGTATACGCTCCTGAACTGCAGGTAGAAAGGTTTTCAACCTCCATCTGTGATGAAAATCCTCCGGACACTAAAGATTCATTTGGAAAATGGAACTTGAAGGAAGAGAACTCACCTGTGAATTTCACTATCTACCGGAAGACGCAGACACGAAAAGTTCAGAAGAGTAGCTGCATCACCGAAAAAGGATCGAAGGACCATAGTGAAGCACCTGCAGGTCAGAAGACTAATGAAGCTGTCGCTCAGGGAAAACTTCCTTTGACAAAGAATAGAGCTTCTTCTCCCCGAAGGACTAAGCTACCAAAGAAAGAAGCGATAGAAAAAAGGGTTGAGAGGACTCAACGAGCTCCTGGTGCGAAAAAGGCTGGCACCAATAACACTACTAAAGTTCAGGATCAAAGTAAGAGGACCACTGCTAAAGTGACGAAACCTGAGAGAAAATCGAATGCACCAGAAAAACTTGTTGCATCCCAAAACAGCATTAACTCAAAGCGCATCACAGCCTTTGCATCTCATAACTCTAGAAATAGGAAGAAGAATGTCAAAACAGAGAAGTCAGTCAAGAGTTCTTCCATTGTTCCGATTGTAAGTGCACATCTATGCCTTCTATTTTAAAGTCTTAACAAACATTCTCAATAAAAATCTATTCCCTCCGTTTTTGACTTGGCATGGAGTTTAAAAAAGTAAAAGACTTTTGAATCTTGTGGTCTTAAACTAAAAAATGTGTAGAATTTACCGAAAAACCCTTTAATTTTGTGATCATAAACATTCCATGTGGAAAGTTAGAATTAAAGAGTTGCTAAAAAAAGAAAAGAGAGATTTTTTATTAGCAGACTAAAAATAAAATAACACAAACTATAAGTGGAGGGAGTATGTTTATTACTCTCAAATGTTATTATTCTTCTCATTAGATTATAATCAGAGACTAATGGGACATGTCGATGCAGTTTGAGAATATGGAGCATAATGATGACGACATCCAAATTGTGCACACAGTTGACCCATACAGTGATGTAAACCTAACCAAAGTTACATCCTCAGAAGAATTTCCCTGTGAGGAAGTGGCTGATATCTCCCAAAATGTTATCACTGGTAAAGTGTTTGTTCGTTATGTTTGCATTGTGCCATATAACCAATATCAATTTTGCGTCATGTGGATGCTTTTGGCAGCTTTCTGCAAATAATTGTTATACATATGCTCGTAACTGTTCCTGGCAAAAGCATGAAACTTACTTTGGATGTCAGATAAATTCACTAGACCTTGTCTAATGGATATGCATGATTTGTTAAAAAACTAAATTCTGATTCTTAGACACGGTTTCCACGAGGTATCATTGAAAAATCCCTTGAGAGACTTGAAGAGAGTCAACACTAGTAAAACTTATGGTTTTCTTTATTTTGATTACTGTCTTTATGAGATATAAGATACAGCGAATCAGTCTTCAAACAAATGATTTTTCTGTATTCTGATTGATGTTTTTCTATACGCGAGATAACTTATTATGAGAGGTTTTTCAGTTAACTCGTCACCTAGAAAAACCAGGTTAGGGAACCTGCAGTAGCAACTGATTATATCTACCTTAAATTTTTATGCTTTAATCACTTAAATATTTTGAAGACGGACACAAAAACTTCGCAATTATTCTATCCGTTCAATAGCCACTGTGTGAATATATGTGCATCTACCTATCCCATCTTCTATCTCTTTAGATCTCCGTGATAAAGAAATGATGATATAAAAAGTATTCACGCATAAAAGTAGCCACTTCTAGACATATTTCAAACCGAATAGGTTCCTGCATCTATACAAGTTACAAGAAAAATGTATCTGTTACTACTCTTGTTACTGATTCGAGCAGATAAATCTTGATTCGTGCTACAAATACTTACAACATACGATTTCCTTTGTTGCAGAAATTCTCAAAAATGCTGAAAGCTACGCAGGTGAATCTACTGTGCCATTAATCCAGTGTGACGATGACATCCCACTAATGGAGCACGCTAGCTATCAAATTCATCCAGATTCAACTGAAAAGGATAACCTCAAAGCCACTACACGGCACATACTGTTGAGCAACGAATCATTCCTCAGTCGGTCAGAGGAGCTTTTTGACACTGATGCATGGGAACCGACAGTTTGGAAGACAATCAGTGTAAACAATGAAATGCCTAACAGCACACTTGTACTGGATTGCGCAAATGAATTGTTAGAAAACAAAAGGTCTCAATATAACCTGGTAATATCAAAAAATCCAGTTAACATGTCAAGAGTCTCCATTTCCTTCGACAAGTTGTTGAATGAAATTTGTGATGGGATTGAAGTCCTGAAAAGTTACACTAAGATTGATGGCAACAAGACTATTTATGCGATACACAAAAGAGATTTATCGTGCAGCGGAGTGATTAGTACAGCATGGGAACTTGGTTGGAGAAATGTGGTTACTCAGAATGAGGTTGAACAAATAGTGTCTGACATCGAGAAGCACGTTTTAAACGGAATTATCGATGATGTACTTACTGAATTCGCACCATAGCTATTACATATATTCAGAGGCAGATCCTGGATTTGAAGTTGACGGGTTTTGATTGCCCTTCTCTTGCCACAGAACCACAACTCATTTGTCCTACCGAGTTTGTAGTGTATTCTGTGCACATATTTAGTGGATTTGTAAATACATATACATGATCTAGGACAAAGCTACTGAATTCTACCGAACTCGAACCCTTATTGCGCCTCTGCCTCTACATATATTCAGGTTAAAATACATTATGTGTAAATACAAATATTCTTATAGTCTTATACTTGCCTCTAATTATATTGTTGCTGATTGCTGAACTGATCTTCAGGTTTTACATTTATTGCTGACAAAAGAATATCATGAAGTCCATTCTTTACATGATTTATTTGATTGCAAATTCCAAGCTTGATTCAGTAGAATATTAAGAAAAATTCTAAACTTACTATTTTATTCTTCTTTTTAATTTTATTTTATATACTATTGGACTGAGATAAATTTAAATGAAATAGAACTTTGTACCCGTTGTACCATTTTTGGGAAACTGCTTAGTAAATGATTCTCTTTTTATTTCTCTCACGACTTATGGACCTTTTACATTGCGGGTGAATGGTCCCTTTTGATCAAAGCTGAATTTATGAGAAAATGTTAGACCATCGGTCTAAAATTCTGTAAGTAATGGCAAATGTTAGACGTTAGTTTAGTCAGCGGCGGATTCAAGATTTTAAAGTCGTGGGTGTTCCCTTAGTAATTCACTTGTTTTATGAGTGTTCGTTATTAAAAATTATATCATTTTTAAAAAAGAATTATATACATAATATTAGCACCGGACGAACTCTATAAAGGTCCTCCCCTAAATTTAGTGGTTGTCCATAAAGCTAAGATATATATGAGCAAATATTGGGAACCTAAAAGCAACATCTGCATACATCCGACATGGAATGAAACTGGATTTGGACAGCAATCTGTCTAGATAAAAATGATTTGATGCAAATATTGTAATGATAAATTGAAAGATTAAATTTTTCTGCTTTTCCGGAATGTCAATAATTAACGAATAAATTAGAGATTTCACAGTTTATTCTGGACTTTGTTAGTGGCAATTGATTGAAATTAATATTACTGGGCAATAATTATATAATATGTTCTAAACATGTTCAATTGAATTGATTGCAAGAATCAAATAATTTTTTAAGTATATTAATAAAAAAAGATTGAGTTTATTTCCAGAGTTGCTTGCTTACATAAAATTTGCCATCACAACCCATATAATATACACTAGATAAGTAGAAGAAAAAAAAAAATATTGTCATAGCTTTGACTATGAAACCTTAGGCACATCAGTTTGTTCCCTTTTTCAACAAAAATTATCACCAATCTACTCGATTAGTTGTGGTTTTAATACAGAAATAATAATAATTTATTTAAAAAAAAATTAATAATTAAAGTACGAAGTTTAAAAAAAAAATCATTATTTTGATCATTATATCTAAATAATTTAATGTACTCATTTACGTCCAATCTTGAAAGATAGATCACCCAAATCACATTGGTCTGATGTACTTCTCGTATTCAAATCGAGATTGAAAACTAAATTAGTCACTTCGAATATAAATTTAACTTTTGATTTTACACATAATAACACGGTCTATATAAAAGGACGGTTCCAATTGGCATAATATGATTGGAGGCAGCTCATCACTCATCAACATGACAAAAATCCAACCTGGACCATCCCACCCCATGTCAAACCCAATACCTCATCAAGATTAAATAATATATTAAATTATATAACTAATTACAATTACTACTAAGCTAATAACATTTAATTTGACAGATATTAACTTTTTTTTTAAAAATGTATAGTAGGAAATCAATTGAATATCCATATTACTTCCAATCCAGTGCTTAACGACAGGTTCCCTCCATTTATATATGAAAAAGTAAGCCAGCAGAATGCCTCTCCGAGATCCCGAGACATTGATTTTCGTGTTAAGATTGTCAAAGTTTTTGGATAGTGTAAAATAATAATAGTATCAAAGATGTTTTTGAAATAATCTCGTAATTTTGGCCGAATAGAAATGATTATAGTGGTGTATGAATTTTTATTTTTATTTGTTTTTTTGTCGTATTTTAAGTAATGTTTAGATATTTGTATAATTATAAATTATTTTATTTTAAGTAAAATAAAATTTTAAAAATGTAATACATTAATATTATTTTTTGGAGTAAAACAAGACGGATTCAGCTTATCCTCTGCAACCGACATTGCAACGCATTAGCAACCACTATAGCCAGATACGCGAGTGAAGG
>JBDJHY010000014.1:2191323-2204360 GCA_039654485.1 Withania somnifera | reverse complement strand
ATGGTCATCCATTTTAGGTAGTGGTAGATCATGCTAACTCTATGAAGGCCCTCTATTATTAGTTACGTTAGTGCAACGAGAAAAGGTAGAGGCATCAGGGAGGTTATAGTGGGTACTATTTTAGGGGTCGTATTCAGTTCTATTATGCACATGGTCAGTCTAGAAGGTCGGTACATGTATCCTTACAGGTTTTATCTCCTCCTCTAGCTTAGTATTTTCAGGGATCAGCGTCTTCGCAGCATGGTAGTCAGATGGGTTCTGGTAGAGGTTCTCAATAGATAGAGCCATTTGGGTTGTGTTTTAAGTGTGGAATTGTGGGCAACTATTCTAGAACTTATCCTTAGAGGGGAACTATTCAACCCACTCCTTCTTTTATTCAGCCTGTGAGGGCAGTGCCTCTTCCGGCCAGAAGTAGGGCACAAGGCAACTATCATGGTGGTAGCTAGCGTGGTAGGGACGATGGTCGCGGTCATGGTCTTCATGGTGGTGATCACCAATTATATACCGTTCCTGCTAGACTTGAGGCTGTGGCCTAATTTTTTGTTATTGCAGCTTTGATTTCTGTGTGTTCTATACCCATGTCAGATTTATTTGGCCCTGGATCTACTTGCTTGTATGTGTTGTCCTATTTTGTACCAAGTTTGGGGTTTCCCAATGATATATTAGTTGTATCCATGCGTGTTTCCACCCTATAGGGGATTCTTTAATAGTGGATCAGGTGATCTTGTCATCTATAATTTTTGTTAGTAAACTAGACATTTGTGCTAACTTGATTCTTTTAGACATGGTTGATTTTGATGTCATATTAGGCATGAATTGGTTGTCCCCTCATCGTGTGGTTTTGGACTATTATGCCAAGACTGTCACCTTAGAAGTATCTGGTTCATCTCTAATTATGTGGCAAGGTTCTAGTAACTGCGCACTGACAAGATTTATTTCTTTCCTTCAGGCTAGGAGGTTAGTAGGGAGAGGGAGTTTGGCATATTTAGTATATGTTCGTGATATTCAGGCTGACATCCCTACTCCTGAGTTTGTCCCTGTTGTTTTTGAATTCAATAGTGAATTTCCCACCGACCGACCAGGCCTACCATCAAAGAGAGATATTGGCTTTGCGATTGATTTAGAGTCGGGCACTAAGCTCATTTCTATTGCTCCTTATCATAAGGATCCTGCAGAATTGAGAGAGCTAAAGGTTCAGCTCTAAGATTTATTAGATAAGGGTTTTATTTGTTTCAGTGTGTTATCTTGGGATACACCAATTCTATTTGTGAAGAAGAAAGATAGTACTATGAGAATGTGTATTGATTATCAGTAGTTGAATAAAGTCACAGTAAATAATAGATATCTTATGCCAAGAATGGCTGATTTATTTGATCAGATTCAGGGATCTGCAGTGTTCTCTGATATTGACATGAGATTAGGTTACCATCAGTTACGGATTCGGATAGAGGATATTCCTAAGACAAGGTTTAGGACTCGTTAATATGAATTTTTGGTTATATCCTTTGGTCTGACTAATGCTCCAACAGCTTTCATGGATTTGATGCATAGGGTGCTTAACCATACTTGGGCTCTTTCGTGATTGTTTTTATTTATGACATCCTGGTTTATTCGTGGAGTAGGTCCGATCATGAGCAGCATTTGAGATTAATTCTCTAGACACTGAAAGAACACAAGCTTTATGCCAAGTTCTCAAAATGTGATTTTTGGTTGGAGTCTATTGCATTATTAGGACATGTAGTGGACAAGGTTGGATTTAAAGTTGATCCTGAAAAGATTCATGTGATGCATGATTGGATGAGGCCGACATCCATTCCTGAGATTTAGAGGTTTTTTGGTTTAGATGGGTATTGTCGATGTTTTATCGAGGGATTCTCATTAATTATAGCGCCCTTGACTATGTTGAATAGGAAGGATGTCGCCTTTCAGTGGTCTGATGATTGAGAGTTGAGATTTTCAAAGCTTAAGGACTTATTGACTTCAGGGTCGGTATTGACCTTGTAAGTGGAGGGTCAGAGATTCTCCGTATATTGTGATACTTTTTGTGTTGGTTTGGGATATGTTCTAACGCAGCAAGTTTGAGTGATTGCTTCTACATTGAGGCAGTTGAAGTTCCATGAGCATAACTACCTCACTTATACTTGAAGTTGGCGGCAATAGTATTTATGCTTAAGGTTGGGGGGCATTATTTTTCTAGAATCTAGTGTGAGATCTTTACTGACCATCATAGTCTTCAGTACATTATGAACTAGAATAAGTTAAATTCTAGGAAGCAAAGACGGATTGAGCTACTGAATACTATGATATTTTCATTCTCTATTATTCGAGAAAGGAATACGCTTTGGTGGATTCCTTGACCTGGAAAGTGGTTAGTATGGGTAGCCTAGTATCCTTGTCAGTTTCAGAGAGGCCACAGCGGTGGAGGTTCAGTTGTTGGCTAGTCGGTTGGTTAGACTTGATCTATTAGACCTCAGGAAAGTCTTACCTTGTGTTAAGGCCAGATTTTCCATGTTAGATCAGATTTGGCAGCGACAGTTCGAGGATGAGTGTTTGGTTGCTCTTTGTGATCAGGTATTAGATGGAGAGTCCGATAACGCTTTTATTGATTTAGATGGGGCGCTTCGGTATGATGGTAGCATTTGTGTACCTCAAGTTGGTGACTTGGTACAGTTGATTTTGCATGAGGCTTACAGCTCCAAGTATTCTATTCCTCCTGGTGCAGCCAAGATATAACTTAATTTATGATAGTTGTATTGGTAGGGTGGGATAAAGAAAGATATTGCTGGGAATGTGTCGAAGTGTTTGAACTATCAACAAGTTAAGTATGAGCATCAGCGACCAGGTAGTTGATGCAAAGACTCCCTATTCTGGCTTGGAAGTGGGAGCAAGTGACTATGGACTTTATTTCTTGGTTGCCTCGGACTAGCAGAGGTTATGATACTATTTCGTTCATTATTGACAGACAGACCAAGTCAACTTACCTCATTCCTACTCACTCCTTGTATTGTGTTAAACATCTTGCTCAAATCTACATTAGTAAGGTGGTACAAATGGATGGTGTTCCTGTATCCATCATTTCTGAGAGAGGCACCTAGTTTTCTTTGCAGTTTTGGAGATCTGTTCAGCGGGACTTGGGTACCCAGAATTATTTAAGTACTGTATTTTATCCACAGGTTATTCTGAGCATACCATTCAAGTGTTCAAGGATATATTAATGGCTTATCTGATAGACTCTGGTGGTGCTTGAGATCAGCAGCTACCATTGGCAGAGTTTGCTTATAATAATAACTATCAATCCAGCATTGAGATGGCACCTTTTAAGGCATTGTATGGTGGGTGGTGTAGGTCGCCTATTGCATGGTTTTATGATTTTAAGGTTAGAGTCTTGTCTTCTAATTCATTGCGTGATTCTCTTGATCAGGTTTGATTGATTCAAGATAGATTGAGGGGAGTGTAGAGTAGGTCGAAGAGCTACGTTGATCGTAGATTTTATGCCTTAGAGTTTGGATAGGTGATAGAGTCTTCCCGCGGGTATCTCCTATATGCAATGTGATAAGGTTCAGTAGGCGGGACAAGTTTAGTCCCAGGTATATTGGACTATTTGAGATTTTTGAAAGAGTTGGTGATGTTCCTATGCTTTCCGCCTTTTATCCAATATTCTATGTTTCGATATTGTGGCTGTTTATTTTGGATGAGTCTTATGTCCTTCGAGAGGATTTAGTGTAGTTGGATGAGAATTTATCTTTTGAGGAGATGGTAGTAGTGCCGACTAACGATGTTAGAAAGTTGAGAGCTAGAGAGATTCCAGTAGTTAGAGTACAGTGGAGGCACCGTCCGATCGAGGAAACTACTTGGGAGATTGAGAGTGAGTTGGAGGAGCAGTATCCACAGCTGTTTGAGACATCAGGTACTTTCTCTTCCTATTTATTTCCTGCTATTACTTGACTTTTGGGGATGAAAGTCTTTTTAGTAGTGGATGTTGTAATGACCCTCACTGTCATTTAGGAAAGACGTATTACATTCTATAGCGGTCTTAGTAGCTTTCTTAAGTCATTGATAACTTTCTGGGACCGCTAGTTCAATTCCCTGGCTGCCTGGTTGAGGAATATCTCAAATTACCTGTTTCAGAGCCTAAAACTAAGTACTCATTGACTAAAGTTAAATTTCCTTCAAGACAAGCTCAAAATTAAATTATGACAGTTTCTTTAGCTCTAGAATGCCAAAAAAAGTCATGATTGACCTTAAGTTCGTGTTTTGGAGTTTTTATTTGCAATTGGTGCTCATTTGTGGATTTCAGTTAAGTTTAAGGCTAAATTGGAGCTTGAGTTGTATTTGGTGTTTAGAGTGTTGGAACGAAATTTTGACGTTTCCATCAGCTCTGGAAGGGTGAATTTAGGCTATTTTTACCCTTAACAGGCTTCCCAAGGTGTCCGTGCTCGATTTGAGTTGATTGTGGAAAGTTAGAAATTTACTTGTTCTGACTAAGTCTTGGTTGGGGGTTATTTTAGCTCAAACAACCTCCAATGTTTATTTCATCGATTCTATTGAGTCTAGAATGTGTTTTTCACATAAGATAGATACTTTGTTTACCAAAATTAGACTTCATTTCAATTACAAACCCTTGTTTCAAATTTATAAAAGTTACTATATTGTTGGGGCAGCCACAGACCGATTTATCAGTTAAAGTGCTGATTTATCGGTTGCCAATAAATTGGATACTTTACTAATAAATTGGTAGTTTCTGATAAATCAAACAGTGTATCGATAAATCAGTGGTGCCAATAAATCGGACACTTTGTACCAATAAGTTGGTACCCGCTGAGATTTGCCAGTGACAGGGGAGTGCCGATTTATCGGTACCAGAGGTTTATTTCTTTAGCTTCCCACCAATTTTTGGGTTATTATTCCATTAACTTCTCTTTTGTTTTCTCTCTAAATTTTTTGTGAATTGCCTGAGAAACTTCCCCAAACTCCATAGAAAAGCTTCTTGAAGATCTCATACGTCATCCTCACCTTTAGTAAGTAATTTCATTCATTTAATTCTATTAAATTTGTGTTTTTCCTCCATTGATGCCCTAGTCATGGTGTCTTGATTTCATCTATTATATCAAAGGTCGTTGAGTAAATTCTTTTTCATTAGGTTATTTAACTTCGTAGTAACCTTTCCCTTTCAAGATTCATAGTATAAATCTATAAAAGAGAAAATCCTTAAACCCCTTTATACTCAATTTTCTCAAGGTTGTTCAAGGATCTTTTCTTACTCGAATTGCACTCAATATTAGAGCACGGGTTCCTAGTAATGTTGGTAACCCCGTGGCAAAGTTTATTTTTAGTTCCGGCGAGCGGATTCTACAGGACCATTTTAGGCCCAATTTTGAGCCCAGTCCAAAGCTTATTATAATTTATACCTATGAAATAGTATTGATATATATATACTATTTTCCAAGTTTTATAGAAATTGGAGTTTGTTTGATATCAGTCGGAGTAACATTAATGAGCTTGCAATGCTTTATCGTCGAACGACGGGTAGGCTCCGTGAGGCTATCTCTGGGTTTATAACTTTCATAATTGTACTAAATGACATCCATGGGTTGGGTATCTAATCCATTATAGTAACCTTGGACCGTTCTTTTGTTCGTTTCTCATTATTTATTTTGTATCCAGATTAGTATGGATCTTGTAACTTAGGAGTTACCCAGTGATACTTGTGCGGGGCATAAGTAGTTTCCTTTTCATTCTTATATATATACTTGCTAATGTGTTGTGCATTCATTATACGATAAGTTGGTCCAATTGGTTTTGTTGAGAGTGCATTGGGGTTGGGGCAGTTTCACCTCATGATTATTGAGCCGTGTTGGCTAGACACTAATGTTAGTAATAATGACGGATAATGAGATAAGCTAATAAACTTGAATATTCAAAAAATCATATAATTAAATGACCTTTTAACTGCTTTAGACTCGGTGGTGTACCAAGCACCCAATACTACTATCTCTACTTGTTTTAGCCTAGGTTTTACACCATGGCATCAGGAATTATCAATTGACTAATTAATGTTGGGACTTAAGACCGACTCCGTTCGACAACAAGTACATCCGTTGGCACTTGAGTTCGTCATCGTGCGGCTGTGAGTACAACTTTTCGATACTATCTTAGATAAAATGGATTGATGATATATGACATTGAGGTGTGGGATGCCATACTTACTGAAATTATGACAGTGAGGCATGGGACACTATACTTGTTGATATTATGATATTGAGGCATGGGACTTCATATAAGGTTTGGAGTCTTGGGGAGCTATAACCTGCCGATATTATGATTTTGAAGCGTGGGACACAAAGACTTGTTGATTTTATGACTTACTGAAACTATTGAGATATATGAGGCATTGACCCTAGATTGGATACAATTAAGGCTTAAAGTAGGGGATGTGGGGTTATATGATAATGGCAGAAGATTATTACTTCATCTGTGTATTTACTTTTCTACACTTGTTTTCTTCAGTATACCCCTGATCGTATGGGAGGCTGATGGGAGAGTGTGATTCTGTGTATAATTCCTTTATCATATTGTTGATTTACTATTTAGTTACTATAGTGTTACGGTTAAGACTTTCTAGTTATGCGGGATAATTGTGATTTATATCATTGATTATTCATCCTTCCCTACTTGAGCTTATCGGTATACCATCCATATTCGCTCCCTATCATTTACTTGTATCTTGATTATGGTTGTTATTATTCACATATATGGTTGCAAGGGTTTTGGGTACGTCTTCCTTCATTGCGTGAAATTCTGTTATGTGATCAGCTAGTGATACATGTTCTACTTGTTACTTGATTCTTATCTGAGTAGATAGCTTCCATGATTTACTATTTGCTTTCGTGACCCTACATTATTGTCTTTCGTTATTTACTATTTATTATTATGTGCCTAGTGGGCCCTCAAAGCCTACTTGGTATGAGTTGCTTCGGTAGCTTGTACTCATAATACACTTGTCATATGTAGATCTGAGTACTGGTGCCTGACCTTGATTCATAGATCGTTGTTCGTGTAGATTCTATTAATTTTTAGAGACTCGGAGTGAGCTTAGAGTCCAACGTTTCCTGCTTCTCTTCAGTATTAATTTTGATCTCCATGTATTTTTACAGATACATTTGTCTTAGACATTTGATTCCTTGCTCTATACTTAGAGGTTTTGTATTACATTGATACTGGGTTTTGAGTATTTTTGATTCATTATACTCCCGCTTCATTTATATATTGTGATTATACTTATGCTCTCCGCTTTTGATATAGTAGTCCCCCGCTTCGGCTTCGGACTATGGGGTTGGTTCTCCTACTTGTGGTATAGTAGGTGCATCTTGATATGATAAATTGGGTCGTGACAATGCCATACAAGGGTCAATCCACAATTCACAACACAAGGAAGTGTACATGTAAATCAACAAATCCATCATGTATTCACATTATTTATAATAACTCATTCTAGTCCAAACATAATAGAATATAGTAATCCCGAGACATCCAAGTCACCCCAATGACAAAGCATTTAGCAAGTAATTATTTATAATTTTGTGGGAAGTTATTAAACCTCAACTTTCCTTGATTTTAAAGAACCACCCTATTTAAGAGTTTTCCTTTTTTGATTGGCCTCCAACTGTGCACAATCTAGTGACCCAAATAAGGTTACAAGAAAATATTCACTAATCAACACTAAATTTTAATTAATTAAAATTTATATAAAAGTTGACCTCGGCCCGTGAAGTCAAGATCAAATTTTGATTGTAAAATAATTTCACCCATTACCAAAAGATGCTAAATATTATGTTTCATTGAAAACCCATTCCATTTCATATAAAAAATTCCAAGTTTTCCATCATTTTCGAGTTCAACAGATACCCACAGCTTTAGGCTTCAAAACATGAAATTTCAATCCAAAATCACATTAATGTAGCTTAGATTTAATGAAAATAGATTCAAAAAACTTACCCAATTATTTAGCCTTCAAAAACTGTGATCAACTTTTCCAAAATAGGTTGCAAGAAAAGTGAGGAAATTATGTGAACCCCCTGTTTTAAAAACACACTGCCAGGTGCACACGGTACCGTTATCGCAGTCCCATAGTGTGATCGTGCTAGTGCGAGAAAATTGGCAGTTACCGCGGTTGCACCACAGAGATATGATTTTGCCAAAAGGGACATGGTGGGATTTACCTAAATCGCGATACCCGACCGCGACCGCACCAAAGGCTGTGACAACCCAGTTTTTGAAAACAAACATCAATGACTCAAGGACTTTGCATGGGCCTTCGCAGTTCATTCAAAACCCATTCAAACTAATCAGATATGCATATATACTAATTTTGATATTTCGAACTCAATGAAACCACCAAATCACACGTACGAGTCTCCTTGATCCGATATCCATTAAGATGCAAAAAACTAACTTTTCACCTAAAGGGTCAAAATGCTACCAGCACTTGTATGAATCAAGGATCCTCAATCTAGGCCAAATTCTACCCCTATCCCCCTCTCCCACCCCCTACCCTCCTCCCCCGAATCAAATGGAACCATTATATTTTCAATTCGAGCACTCTAAGACTAAATATTGATCCAAGTCAATCAATTCCTTTAAAACTTTAACTTTAGCCCGTCTAAATTCTAAAAATCACCAGGAATGGTCCAAAACAGTAAATGAGAGTGTATCTAGAATGAAATTGATATTTCGAAGTTGATGGAACTGACAAATTTCTGATAAAAGGTCAAACACTCTATATGACTCCTATAGTTCTTTAGTTGAACTTAAATGCTCCAAAACTCAAATTCCTTAAAGTTTCATATCAAGTCACGTCCACATCTGAACCAACCATGGAAGCAGAATTAGTTTAATATAACAGGACTAAGGGAGGCGAAGATCAGTTAAAATACATAGGAAAATAAGAAATGACCTTTAGGGTCATTACATACTCCAACTAGAACAAATACTTACAAAATACGACTTCCTCTGTTGCAGAAAATCTTAAGAATGCTGAAAATCTGGTAGCTGAATTTATTGTGCCATTAATCCAGTGTGACGATGACCTCCAACTAATGGAGCACAATGGCTATCAAAGTCATCCAGATTCAACTGAAAAGGAAAGCCTCAAAGCCACTACACGACACATATTGTTGAGCAACGAATCATTCCTCAGTCGGGCAGAGGAGCTTTTTGATACAGATGCATGGGAACCGACAGTTTGGAAGATAATCAGCGTAAACAATGAAATGCCTAACAGCACACTCGTACTGGACTGCGCAAATGAATTGTTAGAAAACAAAAGGTCTCAGTATACCCTGGCAACATCAAAAAAACCAGTTAATATGTCAAGACTCTCCATTTCCTTCGACAAGTTGCTGAATGAAATCTGTGACGCGATTGAAGTCTTGAAAAGTTACACTAAGGTTGATGGAAACAACACTATTTATGCAGTACACGAGAGAGATTTATCGTGCAGCGGAATGGTTAGTACAACATGGGATCTTGGTTGGAGAAATGCAGTTTCTCTGAATGAGGTTGAACAAATAGTGACTGACATTGAGAAGCGTGTTCTAAACGGAATTATCGATGATGTACTTACTGAATTCGCAACATAGTTATTGCACATGTTCAGAGGCAGATCTAGGATTTGAAGTTTCCAGATTCTGATGACCCTTAACTTGTCATAGAACCCACAACTCATTTATGCTACCGAGTTCTTGCTGTATTTTGTGCACATATTTAGTGGATTTGTCAATATATATACATGATCTAGGACAAAGTTACTAAATTCTGCTGAACCATTCACATATATTGAGCCTTTGCCTCTACATATATTCAAATTGACATACATATATGGTGTAAATAAAATTACTCCCATCCTCTTAATACTTTCCTCTAATAATATTGTTGTTGATTGCTTAATTGATCTTCATTTTGTACATTTATTCTTGACAAAGAAATACATGAGCAAATATTAGACTCAAGTTTAACGTAGTTCAGAAAGGTAATTTCCTAAGGATGATATTTGCAAATAGGAGAAAATCTAAAATGTCACCCCAAAATCGATATTTTCTTAAATCGGACTTGAACAGTGAATATTCATATAGTCGACTCCAACAAGTATGAGACTGAGACGACACAATCCGTATATAAAAAGTTTTTGTTGGTGTTAAAATGTACATGCAGAATATTAATTATGACAAATTGAAAGATTATATTTTCTGATTTTCTGGAATGTCAATAATTAAGGAAAATTAAAGAATTTTTTGAGTAATCAGTGGTTATAGTTTAATCTGGAGTTATTAATTGATTGAAATTATATCATTGGGCAATAATTGTATAATAGGATCTAAACATGTTCAATCGAATTGATTGCAATAATCAAACACTTATTTAAGTTTATTAATTAAATAGATCGATTACATTGAAGGTAGGCTAGTGATTAATAAAGTGGATTGTTATTGAAGGTAGGCTAGTGATTAATAAAGTGGATTAAACAATCTTGAAAGCTAACGTCTTAGGTTTAAATTTCAACGAAAACAAAAAACATTATGTGATTTTTTTTTTATTTATGGACAAACTTATCTGATACATGTTGCTATTTTAACCTTAGTGAACAGACTTATTTGATACATATTGTTGATAAGACATGACATGTATTTTGTAGATACCTATTGTTATTCTAATCTTAGTGAATAACCTTAGCTAATATATATTGCTGATGAGAAATATCAAATATATTATAAATTTAATTAAAATATACAAAAAACTGATTCGAACATTATGGTCATAAAAAAAGAAGTTCTTTTGACACATAATAATTTTTGAAGTACTATTTTGCATATTCTTGATCAAATGTATCTACATTAAGATTAGTTGTTAATGGTTTATCAAATTTAATACAATTTCCCTTAAAAAAAACAAGAAAGTTGTCTATTTGAGGCAGCTCATCACTCATCATGACAAAATCCAGCCTGGCCCAGCCCAGCCAAGTCAAACCCAACCTCATCAACATTCAAATAATCCATTAAATTATATAGCTAATAACTACTCACAAAATTAATTTAACTATTTTTAAAAATATATTAAACTTCATAATTTAATATTTAAATTTAAATATTTTAAAATAAGAAAAACACTATAGATCTAATTTTTTATATATAAATGTGATTAAAAAACAATTCAATAAATTAAAAAAATCATATAATAATTTAACTCTTAATAAGCGAAATATAACAAATAAAAAATAAACAAGATATTACTAATAAAAGAATAACTTTAAAAAAAAATATTACGTGATTCTTTCTCATTTGTTTTAATTTTGGTGGACAGAGTTAAATGTTATTTGTTGTTGGAAGGAGGTGATAAGTATCTCGTAAATTTAATCGATGTGCATAAAAGATGGCCTGTACATTATGATCATAAAAAAATAAACAAATATAAATTCACTAGGAGATTCTTATCATTTAAAGTTATCAGTACCTCTGTTCTGATGAAAAGTAATAGATATACAATCGATTAAGTCGAAATGTATGAAAGCTGCTTGAACATCAGCATTATATAAAAAGAAAATAATAACTTTTCAAAAATTCCTCCTCTGTCCCTCTACCCAAGGTCCCAAACACTTCCTCTATCACCAAGCAATATATATATAATATTATAATTAAATAAATTATAAATTATATTAATACATACAAAAATAAATATTATAGATTTGAAGAACTGTTACACTTCCAAAATCTGTAGACTAAAAATTCTTTTCTTTTAATTAGAAAAAAAAAAAAAGGAAAAGGAGAAACTGATTTATAAGTGAATTGGAGATGAGAAATTAAGGAGATAATGTCAAATTCAAACAGAGATCGTGAACTTCTCATTCCGGTAGCTAATTCCGGCGCCGGCGAAAATGGTGCCGGCGACAAACCTTCTTCTTCATCCTCTTCCTCTTCTCATCATCACTCCGGCCGCGAGGTTAATTCCGTAATTTTCTCAATTTGTTTTGATAAATATATTGTTATTCAGATTTTATTTTATTTTTTTTGGTTTTTTGGGGGGAATTGTGTTAGGATTTTGGGGGGATTTGGTTATTTGGTTTGTTATAATGAGCTGTCTTTTACTGGATTTGATTATGCGTGATGTAGTGATTATTGTTGTTTTTAATTTTAATTGTGTAGATTAGGAGTTTAGGAGTTGTGATTAAGAATGGATTATGTTGAAGTATATTTATAGAAGGGAAGAATTTGGATCTTTGTTTATGAGCATAATTTATTGTCATGTTGTGGTTTTACTTATTAAGAGGGTAAAGTTATAGAAAGGAGAATGCTAGAAAAAGAAGCAATTTTGTTGATTTTGTACTAGTTTTTAAGGGCTAAATGGTCAAAAAACACTTATTTTGTTAAATGACTGTGGTGTCCGGGTCAGCTTTAGCACACTCGACTAAAAATCCATGGTATAGCTGTCACCTCCCACCACCAACAGGGACCAGGTAACTCAGTCTACCAATGCTAGAACAATTGGAAAGAATCACCTAGTATTTTTGTCTCTGGTGTGATTTAATCCAGAGACCTTAGACGCAATATTCTTTAAGCCACTTCATTGACCACTTGGTCACACCCTTGGGTGCAAAAGACACTTAAATTAATCCCTTTTTTGAGTTTTATGCCTTTTTTCTATAATCGTGGTGTTCGGGTGAGTTAGTGTTCAGCTCAGCTAATTTCATGGGATACTTGCCACGTCCCACTAGCAACAGGTATAACGTAACTCTGTCTATCAATGCTAGAACAAATGGGAAGAAATCATTTAGTGTTTTGTCTCTGCTAGGAATTGAAGAGGCCTCATGGTGCTCAACCCACTTCATCGACCACTAGGTCACACCGTTGGGTGTGATGTTTGTTTATCTTCTTGTTCTCCCCAATAGCAAGTTTATATGTTACTGCAATAGAAGTGGAAGCCTGAATCTACATAAATTGATCATAGAGTTTATATTAGTAGTCGTAGTATTGCTCCTGTAGTTTTCT
>JBDJHY010000014.1:2170517-2182754 GCA_039654485.1 Withania somnifera | reverse complement strand
ACATGTATCACGACCTAAAAAAGGTAAGAATTGTAATATTAGACACTAATGGTATAAGAAGTAATTGACTTGTATAATAATGTGTTTTATATAGAACAGAAATACGGGTGACAATTGGGCTGGTTGGATTGATTTCGAGCAAATCAAAATGGGTCAAGATCCAACTCGACTCACATTAACTTGGGTCAAAACGGGTTATAACCCAACCTGCCCGAACAAAAGTGTGCAAATAACCATTGAGCAGCTCACTAAGAAAAAGCAAAATGAGATTAGCCCACAAAAGCCCAAATAATAACTCATCCCTAAACCCTAGCCTCCACCACTCTTCTCTCTCTATATAAACTAAACCTTCGTGTCCCTTTAGCTCAATCACTCAATTCTAGGGTCTTACAGCTTCCCTCTTCTTCCACAACAGCAATTTGTCCCTTCATCTCTAGGGTTTTACACTTTTCACTTGTCAATTTCTGTTAAATTTTTTATTTATTTTAATCAATTCTATTTGGCTGATGATTAAAATTCTTAAAAATAGACAAGCATATGTCTGAATTTTTCATCATGTTGTTAGCCTAATCTTCTCTATGAGGCCAATTTTATATATAATTTTTTAAAAACATTTTTAATTTCTTTTGATGCATCAAGCGAGTCATATGATGATTAGAAGCATAGTTCAAATGAAAATCTATGTGATTTTAAAAAAACTTCTTTTTATAGTCTTTCGCTCCTATCTGATGACTCTTTTTATTTGTAGTAAAGATCTTAATTTTTTATGTAATTTATTGTAAATTATTTTTAAAAAAAGATTGTCTATCCAAAACAACCGCTCTATCTTAAAGTTTGAGTATATTCTATGCTCCCTAGACCTCACTTGTCGGAATATGCAGGTTAGTTGTGTGTTCATGGGATTATATTGGGTATGTTGTTTGTTAATAGACTCTGATGACTTATATCAATTGGTCTCGTTCGTCATAATGGTGTTTTAATCCCCATGCTGATATATCATCAACTGAGTCCTTTAATTCAACTTTTTTATGCTAATTCATATATATATATATATATATATATATATATATAAGAGTTGCATGACTCTTCGCTTTTGATGCTTAATTTGATTGACATTTTTGCAAGTCTGGGCAACATAGATTTATACTAAAGTTATTATAAAGTTGGTTAAGTATTTTTCTAAGGTATTGGGTTCAAATTCTGGTGGAGACAAAAAACACTATTTTTAAAAAAAGGTGAATAGAGTTACCTGTTATGTACCTGTTGCTGGTGGGAAGTTTCAGGTGTCCTGAGGATTTAGTTGAGGTGTGCACAGTCATATAAAAAGGTTAAGTATATTAAGTGTCAAGTTTTGAGGTCTTTTTGGTTAAGTTACCAAAAATACACTACTTTAAGAGAATTTGATAGGGACCTGTTGACATTTTTGAGAGTCCAAGCAATCTAAGTTAATATTGGGTTAAAAGTATTAGTAATATATCTTAAGTGTTAAAAGTTATGATCTTTTTTGTTTATTTTTGAAGATATATTTTTCAGTTTACAGTGCTTTGATGAAAATTTCTTGTGTCGGAGGCTTTTAGTCTATGATGGCTTACACTACCCTCTAAGAAGTTCTGAGCACTAATTATTCCAATTTCAATTCAAATATTTTACATGTATAATTTATTTTTCAGGTAATATTTTGATAATTTTTGTTATTTTAGGTAGTGGTGATAATTTATGTTAATGAGGAATGAAGTGATGATAGAATTTGTAAGTCTGTCAAGCCACTGAAATACATGTTTTATTTTGTAAAGAGTGAATCCCGACAGGTACTGATCTTTAATTAATTAATCTGCTATTAACGTGATTTTATTTTTACTTTATTTTATATAAGTAGTCTTATGGGCATATGATGAAATCTTATATATTGTAAATGGGTAATTTGCGTCTGAATCTTTCATTGATGCTATCACCTTGGAGAACTGATGCCATCCAACCTATGTTGCTTGGACTCTACTCTTCAAAATGTTTTTGGGTGTGTGTCGGATCCTCCAATAGTTAGTGTACTTCTGGAGAATGCCACATTGGTGTGGTGTACTCTCATGTTTTTTCAAATTTTTAATACTACTTTTGCATATTGTTTTGAAGAAAGCCAATTAGCAGAGCAAGGGTGTCTTTAATAAAATGACAAACACTTGCATTGAAGGTTGGCCATATTTATAGCAATTCTCCGTGCCTATCAAGCTTTCTTCTCGTATTGATTATGGCCTCGAACAAATTGCTACATCATCTAATTTTAATCAAAGTAACTTAGTTTTGTAGTCCAATAAAATTCAAGTTGGGTAATGCTAAATGCTGGAAATTATGTTGCATTACTTGATTGACCATATTTGTGGTTGTGTAGTATGAAAACACAAGTGTATTGACTGAATTTTCATCATGTTGAATGCCTATTCTTCTCTATGTGGCCATTCTTTTCAAGATTTATGCTTTTTGGCGTTAGTAAAAAAAATTGTGTTTTGTCTGCTATTATTAGCTATTACTAAATCAAATGGGTCATACTATGATTAGAAGCCTAGTTCAAATGAAATCTTTGTGATTATAAAACAGTTTTAGTCTTTTGTTCCTATCTGACGGCTCTTTTTGTTTTTGTTATAGATCAGTCTTGTTCTTTTTAATGGTGTTCAATCCACCTTGACGACCATCCTGTGATGTATTGTTGCCATAAACTTAGTCCTATAAGTAAATTCTTATTTAATCACTTATTTTCCTGTTGTATTTTGCATTAATGTTGATTGGTGTCAAGCCATGAATGCGGACTCACCCTAGCCACTTTAGCAACGAAGTGATGATAGAATTCATAAGTCTGTCAATCCACTGAAATACATTTTTGTGATGTAAAAAGTGAATCCCGACAGGTTCTGATCGTTGAAATTAATTAGTCCTCCATTAACTTTTCTTCTCTTTTTTTTTTCTCCTTTTTTTCATGTTGAAAGTTTTATGGGCATATGATGAAATCTTATATAACGTAAATGGGTAATTTGCGTCTGAATCTTTTGTTGATGCTATAACCTTGGAGAACTGATGCCCTTTAATTCTTTTACTTTGTATTTTGGGGTTTTATACATTCAGAAATTATAATAGTACTTGTTTTGTATTTATATTAAAAGCATGATGAGTGATTGATGCTAATAAGTACTGTTAGGGTAATTCATTTGTGATAGATTATGATTGTGACCCATTTCTAAGGGTATGCCCGTTAGGAAGGAACATGTATTTGTGGATGATTTTTTAGCATTTATATATGAATTAGACAAATGCCTAGAGGGTTGGAGTGGGTAGTGATGTTGGAGTGGTGGGAAGTGTTGGATGATGTGGAGGGAGACAATCAGTAGTGATGTATTTGATTGTTCATAACCAACCCATGGTATGCTCATGGAATAGTGTTCAGGTTTTCAGTTTCAAATGAACCTTTGATAGTTCATCCCTTTCTTGGGCTGCCATTTTAGTTGTAGGGATGAGTAAAACATTTGTAGGATTTGAAGTTTTCTGAGTGTGAGTGAATATCATATGCTGTAGTGTTGATTGAAATGGATATGATTTCCATCCCCTACATACTAGTCTTGCCTAGCCTCTCCAGCATTTGTTCAGCTTTTTCTCCTGGAGATAGGAGATTTGCTGCTGGTTAAAGTGTTTAAACACTTGCTAGGAACCTAGAGAAGAACAAAAATAAGATAACTCACATATGAAGCTCAAATGTTTTTGTACATGCTACTACACAGTATAACTCTTGATGATGTACTTCCCCATGACCTTTATAACTCACATATAGCACTTTCTACACTCTATTCTATTATAGGAGTAGTGAGAAAGCAAAGCGTACTGACCTGCCCTTCCTCTCAGTCAGTTCATTGTCAGAATACACACAGAGGTAAATGGATTTTAAAGTTCACTTCTTCCGTAACCCCTATTTTTCCCTATGTTCTGAATGTCTGTTGATTTCTTTGTTCTAATTAGTATCCTTGGCCAATGATTAAAATTCTTTAATATAGACAAGCATATGTCTGAATTTTTATCATGTTGTTAGCCTAATCTTCTCTATGAGGCCAATTATAATATTTCTTTTTTCAGATTATCTTTCTAGATGATTAATAATTCAATGAAAGACCATTTTTATTTGTGCTACTGTTATATTTCTGAATCAGTGGGTCATATGATGCTTATAAGCATAGTTCAAATGAAATCCTTGTGATTATATAACATTTTTACTCTTTCGCTCCTGACTCTTTTCATTAGTTTAATAATCTATATTTTAGGTAATCTTTTTAGTTTATCTTTTTCTTTTTGTTGAAAAATTGAAATGGTAAATGGACTGTGACGACTTATATCATTGGTCTCGTTCGTCGTAATGGTGTTTAAATCCACCTTGATGACCATACTGATATATCACCACCCATAAACTGAGTCCTATATTTTAACTGTTTATGTTGATTTACGTATTTTTCTATTATATTTGGTGTTAATATTGATTTGTAAACATTAATGAAAGTATTTGTGTTAAATTTGAGATCTTTTCCATATTTTAGGTAATCTTTTTAGTTTATCTTTTTCTTTTTGTTGAAAAAGTGAAATGGTAAATGAACTAGATGACTTATATCATTGGTCTTGTTCGTCATAATGGTGTTTAAATCCACCTTATAGTGATACATCACCACCCATAAACGGAGTTAAGTAATTAAACTGTTTATGTTGATTTACTTATTTTCCTATTATATTTAGTGTTAATATTGATTTGTTAACATTAATGAAAGTGTATGTGTTAAATTTGAGATCTTTTAAATTCATTTTTCAAATCTTATTTTCCTTTTTTTGTGGTGTTGTGATGAAAATTTCTTGTGTCGGAGGCTTTTTGTCTGTGATGGCTTACACTACCCTCTAAGAAGTTCTGAGCACTATTGTTTTTTAGTTTCAACTCAAACAGTATCTGTAGTATTATTTCATTTTTAAAATAACATTTGTAAATATTAATTTCTGCTGAGGAGGAACGAGGTGATGATAGAATTCATAAGTCTGTTAAACCACTGAAATACATTTTTATGATGTAAAGAGTGAATCCCGACAGGTTCTGATCAGTAGTCCTCCATTAGCATGTCTTTTTTATGTTTATTCCTTTTTTAATGTAGAGTTTTATGCATATGATGAAATCTTATGTCGTGAATGGGTAATTTGCATCTGAATCTTTCATTGATGCTATTACCTTGTAGAACTGATGCCATTTAAATCTTGGTAATCATAACAATGAATTCTTAACCTCCTCGTGTTTCATCCTCTTTGTATGATTCATGGATGGAAATTGGTGTTATTAATGTTGTGAATTAAAATCATGATGAACAGTAACAGTAGTGAAGTGAATTCAAGTGGATGAAATTGTGGTTTGAAAGGGGGAAGAAGATTGTGCTGAAGTGCTTTTAGCTTAAGAATAGAACTGATATAATTTACTGCCTAGAAACTAAAGGTCAAAGTTCAGAAGCAGATAAGATTAAAAGTAAACTACTTTCTTTGTTCTAAATCACTTCAACAACTTAGTTTGCTTGATTATTGTTTTATTTGCTTTGTTTTTGAAGTTGGAAGGGCAAAGATGATGGTGCTATTATTTCTGACACCTCTTGTATGAGAAGAGCCTTCCCAAAAAGCTCTTCACTGAGCACATTAAGCAACTATCTGAGCCCATACTAAGCCTGCTCTTTTGTTTTCTGCATCTTCTCATTTTGTTTTCATAGTCTAAATTTGTGTACCGAATGGAAATTCAGGCAGCCCCATTGTCAAAATTATATGGAAATGGAGGTGTTTATCTGCTCGGAAATTGAATTGATTTTGCTCTTCAGATTGGCTGAGATTCTAAAAAATCTCTGAAGCTGGTCTAGTAAGCTTTAGTACATCCATTCTTAATTTTACATTATATTCTTATAAGGCTATATAGTTTCTTTTCTAACTTTGTTTTTGCACCAAATGGTAGGTAGTATGTGGATTTGTTGGAAATTTGAATGCCACAATATTTATGTTGATGGCTTCCTCATTAAGTTGATTCTCGGGTTTCATATAGAGATAATGGAGTTTACAGTTTTCAGTTCAAAACCTATAATTTTTTTCGTTATGTTGTGAATATCTGTTGAGTTATTTGTTTTAATTAATATCCTTGGCTGATGAATTACATTTCTTAAATATAGGTGATTGGAAGCATGGTTCGAATTAAATATTTATGATTATAAATCACTTTTTCTTGAAGTGGTGCCGTTGCTGAAATGTGTAAAGTTGCTTCCATGTGTTCAAGATGTTGCAAGACGACCTTAATGTAGGGTAAGGTTGCGACCTTGTGGTCATATGATGATTAGAAGCATGGTTCATATGATGAAATCTTTTTTCTGAAAATAGTTAGAATTATGCATTTTTAGGTAATATGTTCTTGAAAAAATTGCAAGTTAATGACTGACGACTTGTTTCAATTGGTCTCGTTCATCGTAATGGTGTTTTAATCCACCTTGAGGACCATACTGATATCACAACCCATAAACCAAGTCCATTAGTTAAACCATTTATCCTTTTTTATGTTGTTAATGTGAGTTATAATCCTCAATTATATATCTGTGTATTAAATTTGTGATCTTTTTACTTTGTTTTTATTGATTATGGTGCTGTGATGAAAAAATCTTGTGTTCTGTGATGGCTTACACAACCCTCTGTGAAGTTCTACGCAATCCTTTTTTTTTTCTTCCAATTTCAACTCAAATGTTTTCTGTTCTTTATATATTCTTTTCCATCAGCAGTTCACTGAATTCTTTGCTACCTGCAAAAAATTTCATGGCTTTTACCCCCAGATATAATATCCATAGCTGGGTAACAGATAGGGACCTCTAGGCAGGTGGCACACTTGCCACCCAAGATGTTTGATATTTTTCCTTAGTTCGGTGCATCTTATTAGGGAAAGTGATGGTTATTTATTGTCATCTGACTTGCATCCCATATTTGGATGCAAAGTAGTGATTGACACATTATATCTGATTCTCTCATGGATGAAAGCACAAAAAGTATAAAAAAGAACTTGGACTATATTGAGCTGTTGTTTCAGAATTTGTGTTTGACAGCAACTCTGTTCTTGCGGCATATTCCAGGCTTCCTTAGCACAGCTGCCTCAATTGCAGCTCTAAGATTGTTGGTGTCATTTGGGGGCTTCTCAAGAATTTCCTACAGCAGAAACATCAGAAGCAGATACATCAGTCCCATCAACAGTGCAACTATCTGCTAATTGACCACTTCCTCTACACTAATTAGCTTTGCCTGAATGCAGAGTTTTCCTCTTCAACCATTGAGCTACCAAAGAACAACCAACAAACTTAATGTTGGAAGCTGAGTCTCGTTCTTTGACCAATTTATGGCCGAAGAAAAAGTGAGTGTCACTCTGTTTTACTGTGGAGGATAATACGATCAGAAGTTTCAACGAGTTTTGTTAAAGCTTATCAATGAGGATATTAGTGGAACTTCTTTAGGAGTATTATTTCATATTGCCAGTATTTGCTTGAAGCTAGCAAAGCCACAATTAAATCTTGAGCATATACGTTAAGAATTTACCAATTTGAAAAGAAGCAGTTTAACATATGAAGTATTTGAAGCAATTTATTCAGTGTTTCTCCAGTATACCAGAAGTAGCACGTGCCAGCACAATAGGCTTTATTTTGCTTCTTCGTCAAGCTTTAGAGCAGCTCTTTCAACTGCCACTTAATCCCTCTAACATGTTCAAGAAATGAGAGCGACGAATAGCCTACTTTCCTCAACGAATATCCCTTGAATAAGGGGATGAACCACTTGAGCCTCCTATTTCACTGAATCCGCTCCCATTGGGGACTGCTGGAAAGATGATAGGCAAGTGCAATTTGTCCTCGGGGAGACTAGATTTCACTGGTTCTCTCTTACACGCAATTTCGCTCAATTTCTCAAGTTAATGTTTATTAAAAGATTAAGACTTTTCCCCAGTTTCTCTAGTTAATGTTTATTAAAAGATGGGACTTTGCTAAGTAAAATACAAATAAGTGCACAGTGAAATCTCTCACAACTGAGGACGGTGGTGCATACACAGCTAACCCTTGTCGTGTGTAGGTAGAGAAATGATTTCCAAATCAACAACTTAGGTCAAATGCACTATGCGAACCATTGAATAGATAATCACTTTCACATTTTCATGTCAATTCTGAATAGAAGAAAGGAGAAACCGCGATTTTGAAGTTCTCAGGCTCAAATATGTTATTGAGACGGTGTTAAACTACTCTTCTGTTTGTCGACAGCACAACCTTCAGGAAGAACTGTCCCGCCAATTCTCGTTGGAGGCCAATACCGAAATATTGACCTGCCTATTATGTTTTTCGCAGGAAGTGCTCCCCTGTTAAACAAAATTCAGACTTAATGTGAGCATATTTAACATACTAGCAGTTTATAGGACACATTCCAGCTTTTCAGAAGACCCGAAAAACTCACCACACGTGGGAATCGTAGCTGTTATTTCGATTATCACCCATAACAAAAACTGAATTCTCAGGTACACGCTGCAGTACGACATGGATAAGAAACAATGAGAACAGTAGGCATTCCTTTTACACTATAGTAATGATGGTTTTTGGCTTCTGTTACTCCCTCCATTTCAATTTGTTTGTCTTACATTCCTTTTTAGTCTGTTTCGAATGAAATGCTCCTTTCATATTTTGGCAACTATTTACTTTCTTAAACTCCATGTCAAGTCAAAACCAGACAAACAAATTGAAAAGGAGGGATTTTTAGTCAAATATGGATGAGCCAATGCTTTCATATATTTGAAACGATCCAAAAGGAAATGAATTGGAGGGAAGCTGATGGTTGAGTTACATGAATCAGTAAAAATGGAACATACCACTGGTGTCATTTCGTATTTGGGTGCCTCGTTTATAAAATCTTCATTTCTCACAACTCCATTAACGATCAGCTTTCCTTCATGAACCTGCACCACCAAGAATCACCAAAATATTTAATACAAACTACCCCCTCTCCCGCCCTCACAAAAGGAAAAAAGAACGAAAACACAAATGTGTGCATGTTGGAGATCCGTTATGAAGGGTAAAATAAGGTTCTATCTTTAGTATACGAAAGGAAAATAGAAGGCAAACTTCCCATGACCTCCCTTTTCTATAATGAGACCTAACTAGAATACAAATGGTGAGTTCGTAACTAGTAAATCTTTTACTCTATCTCAAATTGAAGCTCTTGTTCTGAGTTGACGAAATTGTTAAGAAGCAAGAGACAATATTTAATGAGAAAAGAAAAGTGATATTGGAAAGCCCGGAATGGAATTCTATACAATTTCTCTTTTACAGTATTGAATAACTTTTTAAATATCAGTAAAGTGGACGGCATAGCCATGGGGACTGGAATAGTAGCTGCCATGTGACAAGGCAGAAAAACAGGGTAAGACTGCGTAAATAGATTCTTGTGGTTAGACCCTTTCTCGGACCCGCGCATCGATGAAGCTTTAGTCACAAGACTACCCCCCCCCCCGTCTTTTTTTTGGGGGGACGGCGTCTGAGGTTGGACCAAGAAAAGAGAGGCCGAGTTCGAATTTGTGATTAAAATGGAAGGGAATAATAAGATACCAAAATCCTTCTTTAAGAACTAGCTCATGAGTGGAATCAAGTATTTCAAGCATCTCAAGTTCGAGTATCAATGTTATAAACAAATTCACCAGGAATTCTCCGCAAGAGCAGAGATGGGAGAAGCATGCTATTTGACAACATACACTGCCCTAGTTCAAGTGTCAATCCGTGGATCAGAATTTCAGCCTAGAGGTTGCAATTCCAATCCGCGGATGTTTATATCAATATCTGTGTGATCCTGTTAGAAATGATTCAAAAATGATATAATCAGTGCTGTTAAATGCTCGCTTAAGCCCTGAAACTCGGTGAGCCCCGGTTGTATGCTTCACCTTTCTTAAATGACGCTCCAGTGCAGGCATCCAGGTGCTACGACGTGTTTGCCTTCACCAATCGGCTGTCTTTAAGGGCACCACAACACTTGAGAATGAAAAACATTCTTTTGTCCAATTAATATTATTTGTGATTATAGTTGCTTTTTTTGCTACATTTCTATTCTTTTTTCTTCATTTACGCTTTTCTTCGGTAAAGCTCATGCCTCTTTGGCACTTTTTGCTTTTGACTACCCTGGACATGAAAAATCAACAGAATGGGAATGGCAGAGAGAAGATGCATTACCTGAATATGGGATACAGAGAGATTTTACAAAAGGGTCATCTCCCTCAATATACTAATTGGAGCAACGACTAGGTCAATGCATAGTTTTGGAAAAAAGGAACACATGGATATAGGAAACACTTAACTCTTATTGCTGAGGAGCATAGCAGAAATGAAATATGAGGGTATTCTCACACCAAGGTATTGGGGGGGGGGGGGACTATGTACCAATCGATCAGTCATAATTAAGCAGTTCAAGTTCATAGCAATTAAAATATAGTAGTATTGCTTCTATTATCTAGTGAGCTTACCTCGACAATATCACCTTCCTTTGCAACAATCCTCTTGATAAAGACATCGTCATCTGTGTATCCTACTTCCTGAAGAACTGGAGGACTTTTGAATATTACTATGTCATTAGGACAGGGCTTTCTAAAATAGTAACTGACCTGCAAAACGCAGCTCAACATAGTTATGAACAACTATGACATTGATAATTCCACACATGGATGGGCATCAGAGGATAAATGACATGGAAAGAACAAATCAGGAGGCTTAAACATATGTTCGTACCCTCAGCTAATTGTCTATAGATGATAGTAACACAAGTACACAACAGTATGAACTTCAAAACACTATTTTCATTCATTCTTTAAAAAAAGAACACTATATTGCAAGAATGATTTTAGATGGCAGATTGCTGTTAAATTCTCTGACATAAAAGGTAATTTGATACATTTGCAACTGATAATGATAGCAAACCCGATTACTAATCACTATAAGTTCTACAAGAAGCATAAATTCAACAACAATGTTCTCCTATACATTTCAATTGTCTCCCAACATTTGATTTCCCCACATTTCAATTTTTCCGCGACATTAAATGTTGAAAACTTAACCTGATCAATTGTCATTAGTTAAATCAGTAGGAAATATTCAGCAAAAAAAGTGTCCAACTTTTTCAACACATTATATTGTCAATTATGCTTCAATCCCAGACTAGTTGGAGTCAGCTTATATGAACCATCTCTATTCATTTTAATGATTCATCATAGTTAAGACTATTTTTACACTGTATTCAACTTACCTTCACCTTCCTACTTTATCCAAACTTGAAATCGACTATGCTAGCAAAGTTCAACTTCTTCAGCAACCAAAGCTATAAATTCACAAACATATAGTCAAAATAAAACAAATTACTTTTTCAGTTAGAAGTGTCAAAATCAATTTCTACTTCAAACAAAATCAATTTCTACTTCAAACATGAAGTAGTGGTACGGACTGCATACACTCTGCCCTCCCCAGACCCATTTTGTCGGAATATACTGGGTACATTGTTGTAAGTGTCCAAATCAATAGTGAATTGTCATTTGTTAAATCAAAACGAAACATTCAGCAAAAAGGTGTCCAACTCTATCAACACCTTATTAATCAATTATGTCACTTTCAGAAAAAACCTTTACCCTAAAAAGTAGAGGTAAGATTTGCATACATCCTACCTTCCCCATACCCTACTTGTGGAAGTGTGGAACTACATATGGTATGTTATAGTATTGCCCCTATCCAAGTCTAACCGGGTTCATCTTATATGAATCATCTCTATTCATCTTAATGATTCGTCATACTTAAAATATTTTTCCACTGGCATTCAACCTACCTTAACCCTATTCATTTATACAAACTTGAGACCAACTATGCTTGTGAAGTTCAACTACATCGCCATAAATAACAACATCTACACCTCAGTCCCAACTTGTCGGCTATACGAATCATCACAGGCACTGACATTTCAACCTATCTTAACCCTCCTCATTTATCCCGACTCAAGACCAACTGTGATTGTGAAGTTTAATTATATCAACAACATCTAAAACTCAGTCTCAAACAAATTGGGGTTGACTATATGAATCATCACTAAGACTGGCATTCAACCTATATTAACCCTCCCAAATCCTAAACCCTAAACCTATACTCTAGACCAACTATGCTTGTG
>JBDJHY010000014.1:2103268-2115609 GCA_039654485.1 Withania somnifera | reverse complement strand
TTTTCATGTATTAGTTTGATTACTAGGATTCAAGACTTCGAGCATTGTAAATATAAATTTAATTGAATCCTGTTTTCCAGCAGAATGTTTTGATTGACTATATATTAATTAATATATTTATTACTACTTTATTGTTTCTGTTTGAAACATTAATTAGTTGGATCATAAATTAATTTGAGGTGATTTATTATTTTATTCATTTGGATATTACTTTCTAAAAAGTATAATTAAAAATCTCCTTTGCATTTTGAATTCAAATTATAAACAAGTAATACTTACTTCTCATTTAATTTGAATTTTTTTCTCCATTTTGGTCCCCTACCAATTTTCTATTTCTAGACTTCTAGTAATATATAGCATGTTTGGTGCTTTTGATTAATCAAACTTTTTAAATTGATGCCTAACTAAAATAAGACAATTTTTTGCTATTCTAACTTTCAAATTGCTCTACTCGAGTCGAGTCGAGGATTTATTGAAAATAATTTTTAAAATTTTAAGATAAGGATGAGATCTTTATATATTTTATTCACAAAACTATGTACACATGTTATATTACACTAGATACGTTATTATTGTTGTTGTTATTGTTGTTGATGTTGCTATTCAAACTATTTACTCTTGCATCTAGATGTATTGGCACAATATTATCCGCATTGATTCAAAATTATCATTAAAGTGTGCAAAAATTGAGCAAATATACATCTCGTTCTTATTTTGATGATGTGCTACAACAACATATCTACGCAGCCTTACTACTACCTCAAAATAAATAAGGATATTATTTTTGATAGACCAAGATTCAAGTAGTTATATTGTTGATAGTAATTATTTATCAAAAAAGGGTCAAATATATCTCCGTACTATTAAAAATGGTTTAAATATACCCCTTCGTTATACTTTTAGTCCAAATATACCCCTTCCATTATACCTTCAGTCCAAATATATCCTCATACTATAAAAAAGATGGTTTATATATACCCTCTTTATACTTTTGGTCTAAATACACCCCTTCTGTTATACTTTCAGTTTAAATATACCGTTGTACTATCCTGTAAATATACCCTCTCGTTATACTTTCGATCCAAATATACCCCTTCTGTTATATTTTCAGTCTAAATACACCCTATTTATTATTAAAAATAATTTAAATATATCCCTTATTGTACTTTCGATCAAATATCTTCTTTTTATTATATTTTTTATCCAAATATACTCCTCCCGTGGTTAAGAAAATATTTAAACTATTGATGAAGTCCCACATGCATGAACTATTTTCAGATTTCAGGGAAAAAGTTAAGGTGAACTAATAATTTATTTGAGGTTAGAAAATTTGGGTGTTAAAAAGGACAAAAAAAAAAAAAGTTGCACTATTAAGCCTTTTTGAAAAATGTTCTCTTCATCATCACGTACTTTATACTATATATATATATATATTATATATAACTCCCACTCATACCCTAATAATTGTATAATAATTCTCTCTTCCAACAGAAAAAAAAAAAAGAATAACATCATTCTTCTTCATCTTCTTTGTTCTTTCTTTATTTTCCTCTCAAATGGAAAATAAATTTAAAATGAAAATTTCTTGTTTGTTTAAATCCTCATTTGGTTCTTGCAAATCGAAAAATATTTCTGATGATATTGATAATAATAAAGAACCAATTTTTCAAAGTCAAAATCATCAACATTATCAATTAGTTGAACTTTTCTCTCCAAAACCTCCTCCATTTCCTTCGATGTTTGCACAACAAATATGTCCATTTTCGAACAGTGGCGTACGCAGAAATTTTTTACGAGCAACAACATCGGTCTACTGTCACAATTCAACTTGTAAGTGAGTTATTTTGGTTTTTGCAATACTATTTTAGGCTTTATTCTCTTCTCAAATTCAATATTTATTCTTCTATTATGCTATATTGCTCGGATGACTTTTCAAAATATCGTTGGATGTATATCCTATCCAACTTTCCAAAAGCCATCTTTTTTTGAAGAACATGATACGATACGGTAATATTCTTGAAAACTTCGAACAACATAGATCATATGTTTCATTTCTAGCAATGTATGTTTGGATGTACGTACAAGAAAAGAAATTTAAGTCGTATATACGGACAAACATAAAATAAATATTTATATGATCATGTCATTTATATTATAGAAAAAACGTTTACTTGGTAATATATATTACCTAAACTACATAAGTTTCTTTTTTTTTTTTTTTTTTACGAAGTAACATCCTGACTAAAAAATCATCTTTCTTTTACAGCGGATACAAACGGACGAAAATGCCCCCCAGCATCACCAAATTATCATGATGAGTACTTTCAAGAGAAGTGCAACTTCAACTCCATGACCAAATATTATCAAAAGAATTCCAAGAAGAAGAAAAAATTCAAGAAAATGACAAATTCCATAATAAAAAGATTTAACAATTTTGATGAAGAATTTCCAAATAATTTTGGTTATAAGGGTCTTTTTAGTAGTGATGAGGATAGCGAAGATGAAGATGACAATAATACCCTTTTTTCATCAAGGTCATTTTCGAATTCTGATAATTCATCTGAATATTCTCTTCGGCGAAAACCGCCGCGCCGGAAGGTGGAGGTTCACCGTGGTGTAAAGGGCAGTCTTGCGGTGGTGAAAAGATCAAATGACCCTTATGGTGATTTTAGAGAGTCAATGTTGGAAATGATTATGGAAAATCAAATATTTGGTGATAAAGAACTTAAAAACTTATTGGAATGTTTTTTGAAATTAAATTCACAATATCATCATGGGATGATTATTGATGTTTTTAGTGAGATCTGTGATGCATTATTTTCTAGTTTGTCTTAGGATAAAAAAAAAGAAAAAAAAAATTGTAGTATGTTTTGTTATGCAATTATTTTGTTGCATGTGTTTCATTAAGAATGTGTAGTTAATATATTAATGTTTCGAGTTTGAGTTTCTGGATATATTGAGTTATATTAAGGTTGATTATGATATTTTACAAAGCGAGACGTCCTATGTATGAATTAATAAAATTTTAAAAGAATATTGGGCACCAAGTGAAAAAATGAAAAGAGAAAGTAATGATTATCAGTTGGCTAGAAGTAATTAAAAAGATTAAACCTTATTATAATAAAAACTTTTTTCAGAAAAAGAATGTGGAGTAAGTTATTATTGTACTTTAATTTATTATAGCCAATTATCTGCTTTAAATACTTTGTATATTATAAATCTTATTAATTATGTATAATTATATATCGTTATATTTTAGATGATCTGACTGTAGATTATATTTTACCCTCTAGATTTATGGAAGTTACTCTTTTCTAATTGAGTTTTGAGTATAATATATTAACAGTGTAAAGGTTAACAACTTAATAAAACATTTATAAGTTCTTCTAGGTAGATTTTAATTATATATATATTGATAATTAAATAAAAATAATTCTAATAACTTTGTTGATGGATAATGCTAATAAACATAGAAATTAACAAAAAAATAAAGGAACGAGATAAAGAACACAAGATTTAATGAGGTTCGGCAATTTGCTTACGTCCTCGAGAGTTATGAGCGGCTGTGAATTTTATTATATGTTTTATCTTACAAATACAGAATATATATAACCCTAGTTATAATTTACCAAAAATATCTTGTACCGTAATGTGGGATTTCGCCCCCTCACGCCTAATCCACTTAGCGTTGACCCATAAAGTAGGACTCAATTTTCACAATAAATAGATGTTGTAACTTTGTTATGCTCTGCTCCAACATCTATCCCCGCCACATCTAACAAACTTAGGTTAAAATTTATGTGTAAATATAAAAAACAGAAGAAAAAGCGAGAGCAGAGGGTTGATAATAAGATAGACTGACACTAAAGAGGCAAAAAATGACAAAAATAAATTTTCATATATGGTTCTAAAAGATGTATATATTCACTTTATACAAACATTTGATTGGTGATGGAGATTGATGTAAAAATATATATTGCATGTGTCTCATTTTAATTGCATTTCAAATATTTTGTCTTTTTGAAACTTTGCTTTTGACACAAAATTCAAACTGAAAATAAATAAATAAATAAACAAAACTAACCAATCTCAATATATTCTCATAAAATGCAATTTAAGAATAATAAATTTATACAATTTGTATCACACTAATTTATAGGTGAGATAAAAAAATTATTTTCGATATATTTCTGACTAACAATAAGAATCACAATCTATAAAAAGACAAAATTAAAAATAAGAAACAATAAATAATAACAAGAGCTGAATTTAAGAGTTCAAATTTATTAGTTCGAAATAGGAACAATATGTAATTTATTAAGCTTTAAATAAGTTATTTATATATATTGAATAATGTTTTAATTAATTTTATTGAATTCGTAATTAGAATCATAACTCCGAATTTAATAAGAGGAAGAGTCGGTGCTTTTTGAAATAACTCAATTATTCGAGGAGCGTTTTTATTGTATTGATTTTGACTTTTAACGTAAATGCCACCTTATCCTTTTATAATGTGTCATTTTTCCCTTTAATAATTGAAAAGTCTAATGAAGATTCAAATCAAAGAATTTAATGCATTTATTAATTAGTACTATTCACCTATTTTTATTCAAAATTTGAATTCCTTTAAAAATTAATAATTTTTTTTTGATTTTTAACAAAATAAATCGATCGACTAATTAAGTTGGCTGAACAGTTGATCTCAATGGAAAATCACATGTTCAAAACTGCTTACATGTTCTTTTAGTTGAACTCGAATTGTCTAGTATAATTATTCAGTGTAGATTGTAAGTTATTACAATAACACAGAAATTATTCTGTATTAAAGAATAACGATTGCAAATTTTTTTATCGACATAAAATAAATTGTGGTTTATTAATCCACAAAGAAGGATTGTTGGTAAGGAAACAAAAATAAATAAAAAGAAGTGTTCCCCATATGATTGATTTGGTATTATTTGAGAAAATTTAATGGACATATTCACCATTGAATGAAATATGAGGACAATAGTATATTCACCATTGAATGAAATATGAGGACAATAGTATAAACTTTAGTCCATTTTTATATTTTACTTCTTGGTCATTTTATTGTTTGGTATATAAAAGAGACAGGATACATATTAGGTGAATCTAGTCAGTAACCAGCCTGGCTGGTGATGGTATCGTTCGGATCCCATTGCCCTTAAAAATAGGCCTTGGGGTCGAGCCTACCAAAGTTTTTGGAAAAACTGTTGTTACAAGTGTCATTATCTAGTAATGTGCAAATTTAAATTTTATCGAATTTTAATACAAGTATTCGATACTGGATAGAGAATAAAAAAATAAAATGTACTACTTAATAATTTTATGAAACAAAATTAAGATTGACAAGTACTAGAGATATTCCATTTGTTTGCAATGTGTAGAAAAACAAAGGGGCAAAGAGGTACAGAAATAGTGTAAGGTGTTGTTCAACTACAAACATAAGATGACATAATTAAATATACTATTTGACTGTTTAATTAATAGGATTGATTTGATATCTAGCTAGAAAAATATTATAATACGTTAAAGTTATATTGATGGTATAATGAAACATTTTGCTGTTATTATCAAATTACTAATATATCTAGTGTTATAATTTTATAAGTGAAGTTTGGGAGAGTAGTCAGCAGGTGAGCCACATTAAGATAAGGGGTTTCATTCAAAAAAATTTTGTCGAAAAATTATACTATTTTTACATGGTTCAAATTACATAAAATGTATATATAGTAGACGTTGAACTCTTTTCAACTGATTTGTATGCTTACTTTTTGAGATTTTGAACTCCCTTAGTAAAAATCGTGGCTTCACTATTCAAAATAGTGTATACGCAACCTTAAACCTTGTCCGATGAAGATAGAAAGACTTTCTAGTGGAATTTGAAGAATATAGTATGTATGCAAATTTTATTCCTACCTTGTAAAGTAAAAAAGTCTATGTCAAAGCACATGAAAATGAATTTGAAATAAAAATACAGTAACCAACAAGGGTTGTGGGAGAGTGGTAAGTAATCTTTTATTCCTAACCATAAGTCTCAAGTTCAACTCCCCATAGTCACCTTTGTTAGGAATTGATTTATTCCTAATGTGGAACTTTTCGGCGCAAATTTAAATTTAGTAAGACTCAAATATAAATACCAAACATGAAAAAAAACAAAAATAACCCAATAAATATTAGAGCATTAACACAAACTCAAAAAGAAAACAGAGAAACCAGTTTCATTATTTATTTATTTTAATAGAAAAGACCAATAGTTTGTAAAGCTTTGAACTTTTAACAAATGAAGCTAAGGTTGTGAAAATCCAAAGCATTTTGCCAGTTTCCACTACTACAAAGCATAGAAAATGACATGTCAATTTTGACCACTTCACAATAAGAAACTGAAATGTCTGCTTCAAGAAATTAATTAAAAGTTGCTACTTCTGCAATAGTAGTAGAGGTATAGTAGTAGCCAGTGGGTATGTTTGCTATAAAAATACAAAATGAAAATGAAGACACAATGGAAATAGAAATACTGTCAAAATACACGTTAACAGTTTCAGAGAGAATGATACCAAAACCATTAACAATTATTTTTATTTTTATTTTAAGAAAGATCTTTTTGGACTTATAGCCTGCAAAATTTTAACTGTATAGCCTTTTTTCTGACCACTTGAAAGCAATGTAACATTAATTTACATAGATATTGGACCAATGGGCACAATTGGAATATAGATTTTGTAGTCTGTTCTTTTAGGGTGTATTTTTTTTTTCTTTTTTCTGTTAACATTCCTTATTGAGGAATGGGAATGAGATAAAGTATGAATTTTTTAAACTATCTTTTTTTTTTTTGGGGGGGGGGGGGGTTGTATTAATTGGTTGTATCTTTTATTGGGGCTTGAAATGCGGAAAAATGTCAGTAAAAAATACATGGGCTATGAAGGCCCTAATATAGTAGGGGTCTGTTTCATTGTTTTGTAGTTATATGGCTATGTTTATTAAATAGAGGCTATGTTTGTAAACAAGATTGTTAGCCCAAAAGATCTCTGTTTGAAAATCAAATAAAGCAGAGGGCAGGACAGCTCCATAAATTTGACAATAAACATTTAGAAAAATAAAAAACTACATCATATTCCGATTGAGCATCTGAATGTATGATAAAATATTCTTTCGATGCTTCTGACTCAAAATTTTGGAAAAAAATTGCGGGTGTTTTCAAGCATCTATTAGCCTCAATAAGCCATAAACTCTCATGCATAATTTTTAGTTGATGTTGATGTGTATAATTTAAAAAGATTATGTATTTAAATGTGATTATATAATTACGGCTTGTAATTAACACGCGCAGAACGTTTTAAAAATAAGAATTATAAGGATATACTTTATCATGTGTTCACATATTATATGTAGATCTAGGTGTGACACCTATGACGAAGGTCAAGCCATTGAGAAGGTAGGTTACAAGCTTATCAAGAAAGAGTATATGGTGATAACTTAGATGAATTTCACACTGAAATGAGAGATGAAAGTGATTATGTAAAAAAGCTTAATAAGATATATCATAAATTTACATGTTTCACACATTTTAAGCTCAATAAAAAATTTGGTGGGCCAAAAGCGGATAATAGGTGACGTTGCTTGGCTATGACACTAGAATTTCATCAGTCCTGGATTACAAAATTAACGAAAGAAAATAGAATAAATTACATAGCTAACCAAACATCCTTATTATATTTATATTTTATTCCATTACTTTAAAATCATTATGAAATATATCAAGTTGTAATGCATATGGAGGATCGTGATACATAAACTATGATACATCACATGTATCTCGTACTGAACATGTATTTGAATGACTTCACATGTATCCGTATGTATATGAAGGTTTAATTAAGTTATGTATCACAACCCTCCGTATGTATATGAAGGTTTAATTAAGTTATGTATAGTGACCCTCCGTATGTATCTGAAAGATTTCTTGAGTTATGTATCACCCCTCCGTATGTATCGCAAACATAAAAAAATTATGGTATAAAATATAATTTCAAAAATTAATAATATGAGAAGTAATTAACTCCTATATTAGTGTGTTTTATGTAGTTTAGCCAAGAAAATAAAGACGAGGATTTGCGTTCCCAAACAATTCACATTGTATTCTGGTCCTGGAAAGTAGTCCAAAGAGTGTCCAACTTTGAATGACTATTGGACCTTAATCCTTTTAGTTGGCCCAATTTACATGAGCAGGAAGAAGGAAAGCCAAATTTGCGACAAATAAGCATTAATAATTGAGTAAACTATATAAATCACATTATTATAAGAGTTAATTACTCTGCATATTATTAATTTTTAAAATTACATTTTATATAAATTTTTCTTATTCCCGAGGGTTGAGATACATAATTTGAGCATAATACATAACTAAAGTAAACCTCCAGATATATACAAATATGTGTCAAGTCATTTAGTTACACGGTTAGACATGTGATACATTGTGTAGTCAAAATATATGTATGTGTATCATGAGTTATGCATTATGATCCTCCGTATGTTTTGCGCCTAAAGAAACAATATATTCTGTAATTTCTTAGTAATAGTAGAATAAATATAAATATGATAAGAATATTTAGTTAATTATGTAATTTATCCTTGATACATATAAAGGCAGTAATAGTAGAATAAATATAAATGGTAAGGATCTCAACACCACACTATTTACGTATATAAATGATAAGGATCTCAACACCACACTATTTACCTAAATTTGACTTCGGAAATGCAAGGGAGGTTGAGCGAAAATGATTTATTATTTTAATATTGGGGATATTTTGGCTCTTTTTTTAAACGCTAAAGGACAAAAATTGAAATTCAGTCCACAATAGGGTATTTGTGTGAATGATCCTTATATCTGAATAGCAACATGAAACTAGTTGCTACGTGAAGTAACTTTTTAAACTTACAGTAATGTATGTAATGTAATTATAATTTTAAATTTATTATGCCATGTAATTATGAAATGACCCTCCCCTCTAGTCCCACTTGTATAGTCCACAGAGTGTCCAATTTTAAATGAATTTGGACCTTAATCCTTTTCATTGGCCCAATTTAAAAGAGCAAGGAAGGGAAGTCAAATTCACTAATAAGGAAATTACGTCTAGTGTCATCTAAAGTGATCAATTTTGAATTTTTATCTATTAAAATATGTGGTTTTAATTTTTAAATTTCACTTAATAATTCTTGCCCATAAGGCATGTGTTCTAACTCTTACTAATAAGATAGTCGTTCATGACATCCCAAGATAATAAATTTGCACAATTGACTAAAGTGCTGCCTTATTTACAAGAGTTTGAATGTCTATCCTATAGGGAACATATTTAAGTTCTAACTTTTGTCTATAAGGTAGAACTTCTGGTCAATTCTGCATGTTCATTATCTTGAAATGTCATGATTTATGAATGTATGCCTTATGAACAAGAGTTATTACGCAAGGTCAAAAAATCAAGACCTCCCCTTAAAAAGGTCATTTTTATAAATCTTTTCTTAAGAGGTATAATATCAACACCAACCCATTTTAGGTCATTTTTGAACTTAACCAGAAAAGTTGCATATTTCTTCCTTCGTTTCATTTTACTTGACCTTCTATTTAAAATAAATGGTTTATTTTACTTGTCCATGTAACAAATTAAGAAAGGTTTTTCTTTCCGTACTATCTTTAATATTAAATACTTACAAGTTATAATAGTTAGATTTAGATTTTCAAAGTATCATTAATAATGTTAGTCTAATAAAATACACTTTTAATTAAAATTTTTTGAAAAAATTATGTTAGGTCAACAAGGATTAAGCAATATAGAACGGATAAAGTAGTTGAATTCTTAGGTCGACACACAACATATAGATCTCTTTGTTCCCCCAAACGACTATGTATCAATTTTCACTTGGTCATATTTGTATTCGGAATAAAACTCAGTCTAAGTAATCTTGAATAGTATTCTTGAAATTAATTATTCGTGTTGTGCGTTTATTTCTCGTGCCATTAAATAATAATTTTTTTTTATGTTTCTATATCTTTAGTGTATTTGTTATTCAGATAAACATGTGAAAAGTTGTTGATTACCGGAGAGCTATTGTCATAAGCAACATTATTGGAACCAGACATATATTATCTAAATTAAGAAAGTGCATTGACACATATATTGATTTAATTAAATAAAATATAGGCTAAAAAATAGTTAAAGTAAGTTGGTATAATTTAATTGTCAAAAGAGGAAACCTAGTGGAGAGTAAAGAGTGGATCAAATGTAATTAATTATTGATTAGGAGATTAATGTATGTTCAAACTTGTCCAAGGTGATCGTGGTTGATCATTAACCACTAATTATAACATTAGTTTAACTTAAGTAAATGGTATTAAGAAAAGCTTAAACACATGGTTCCCATTTCAAGCCGACAATGACCTTTTATAATATTATTCCAATCATTTGGTGACACGTATCACTTAATCTTTTGTCATTTGCTCTACTTTTTTTCCCCAAGTATATTTTGGCCACTCAAATATTCTGAGTTAGTCCACATTAATTTGTATGCATCTTAAATTTATAGGATATTTGTTATTTTTTATAAATAATATATATTAGGTAATTTTATTCATTAATATTAGAATAAATAAAAAATTATCTAATATTTTTATTTATGTAAAAATTAAATTTGATACCTCAAATTTTCAACTCAATTACTGTTGTTCAACCGCACCTTTGGGTGCTTTTGGCTAATTTGTAATTTTTTTTTTTTTTTTTTTTTTTGTTAAGATTGCTTTGCATTATCATTTTTTAAGTCTAAGGTCTATGAAATATTTTTTCTATTTAGAAATACGATCTGCATACATTTAACATTTCTCAAATTCACTTTATACAATTATGTTGAATATATTTGTTATTCTTGTTCTATATGGCAATTTCAAACTTGTAATGTTCTTGCTGAAAAGTGATTGACTATATATTGAAATTTAAGAGAAACTCAAAAATTTTATAATATGTGATTTAAAATAAACGATAAGGTTATTATAAATGGCCTCAAATTTGATATTTAACTTTCTAATGTCAGTACCAATAATTTTTAATTGTTAGATTCAAATCAAAACTTATAAAAAATAAATAAAAATAGAATCACTTTATTTTCTTAAACAAACAAGCTCCGAAAAAATCACTAACGGTGTTTTCAATATTTCTTCAACCAAGCAATCAGACATAACTATAAATAACCAATAGATATTTAATTTAATGAGGCATAATGCATAAATAAACACTCAATATGAGCTCAACTACTAAATAAGTATTTTAAATTTGAAAGTACATACATACACATCTCAATTTGGTCTCATCCGATAACTAAAGACTTCAACTTATCTCATTATATCTTCCGAACACTTGAAGAAGCTGAAGTTACACATAAAACGACTTTAAAAGTATAAATATGTGCACTAAAAGTTGGAGCGTTTACTTAACAATTGAAATCAAGTTTAGATTAGAGGGAAACGATCCTAATTTACCCCTTATTTTGAAGCTGAAGTTACACATAAAACAACTTGAAAAGTATAGATATGTGTACCAAAAGATGGAGCGTTTACTTAACAATTGAAATCAAGTTTAGATTGGAGGGAAACGATCCTAATTTACCCCTTATTTTGCGATTTTGAGCTGATATATTATCTGTTTAAAAAGTGGCCACATATATCCTTGTTACACAAATGACTCACTGCTTGTGTACCGATAGAGGTATATGTGAATTTTTCCTGTAATGATAGCGGTATATATGAACCACTTTTAAAATGAAAATATATGAACTGCAAATTACAAATTTAAGAGATAAATCAAGACTTTTCCCTTCTTTATATTATGTTATTTTATACTCCCTCTGTCCCAATTTGTTTGACACACTTTCCTTTTTAATCGTTCCCCAAAATAATAGCTGTTTTATACTCCAATGTCTCAATTTATTTGACACAATTTCTTTTTTAGTCATTCTAAATAAGAATGACATATTTTTATATTTAATAATAATATAATTTTAAAATATCTATTTACTATTAATAAAATAATTTATAGTCACATAAATATTTATAAATTATTTTAAACCACAAATTTTAAATATTTTTTAAATTTCATCCCGAGTCAAAATATATCAGAGAAATTGACACGGAAGGATTAACATAATTACATTTAGACCGACCATATGATAAAACAAATTCTATTCACTCAAATTGGGTGGGGTCAATTTTGACAATAACACTACTAAGTTAGTTGACTCCATTGGATCACAACGTGTTCCTTCCAATGAGG
>JBDJHY010000014.1:2079233-2089255 GCA_039654485.1 Withania somnifera | reverse complement strand
CAGGCCGGTCCGGTCCTACACCTTTTGGCCCGGTCCACCTGGCCAACCCGAATCGTTTGCCACCCTTACATTAATATAAACGATTGGATAAAATAATCTCAAAATAAGCTAATATCCCAAACTAAAAATAGGATAGACCTAATCTCTAATTTTATATCAAAACATTATTGTATTTATTTTACGTACCAGATAATTTCTAAGATCTTGAACTCGAGACCCTAATTCGTGATAGAAGAATGTTAATTAGTTCGGGATAAACCGATTTGGATCATCCTATTAGTGGCAAAGCCACACTTTGTCTAGGGGGTTTATCTAAACCCCTTTCGATGAAAAATTTATACTAATTATACATGACCGTTTAAAATTTTTTTTTATTTATATATAATGAATATCGACCGCCCTTCAACTAATTCATTTTTTTATTTTTTAAAATTTTAAATCTGCTTAGTAGGAATTCTTACTTCGCATTTCTAAAAATATATTATTACTGCTGTTCAATGGGATTATAGCAGGTAGTATAGTTCATTTCTTAAGTTAATGATTCAATTTGAAAGGTCAAGTTATATTTAATCATCTTTTATAGTGTAAAAAATAAAAGAAATTTTTGTCCTTTTGTGCTGAAACGATCTTTGTTTTAGTTGGGAAATGCTACTAGATAGCAAATATATAACTATATTATATGAGGGTTGATAGGAATGACAGAGAAATAAAGGATAAGGAAAGAGTACCTCATTAAACTATATAATATTCGAGTTACTGTGATATATTTAACTTTACAGCAATTTTATTATTTTTTAAATTTATTACTTTTATATTTATATTTTTTTTATTTTAACATGATTGTCATATCAACAAGAATATATTGTTACTCGACAACTATGTAAATAAAAAATGTATAGAATATAAAAAAAAAAAAAAAGTTTAGAAGACGAGAGGAGGGAAGGGAGTAATAGAAAGTTGTAAGATTTAAATATATTATACCACCTCCAAATATAATTTTGAAGGTACCTGTATCTTATCTCTAGAAATAATGTACAATGCTTGAATTTGAACTTCATTTATATACATTATTATATGATTATTTTCTTGCAACTTAAGTTTTCTCAAGGGGTCATGAGAGTATTGTTTATTAATTAAGCTATATTTAAAACAATTCCCAAACTTGCAAAATCAACAACCTTTTTTCTTTTATTCCTTTTCTCCCCCGAAATTTCTAATAAATAAATCAAAATACTATGTTTAAAGAGAAAGAAAATCCCTTTATTGATTTGATCATCCAGCATAAGTTGTTGTCCTTTTTCAAGAAAATTATACTTAATTCTTCCTTTAATTTTTTAAAATTTTAATTAATGAAGCGTTTATAATAAGACACATCACTCATTTTTTGTGTTTAAACATTTTCAAGCAAAAGAGTGGTCATCAGTTTCCCAAACCACAAAGGAAGATAATAATTATCCAATTTTAAAAAAGTTTATTCATGACCCACTCAACCAAATGAAGTAAGAAAGAGTGACCTTTATTTTATCATTGGGAGAAATACTAAAAAATTCAATTAATAAATAAAGAAATGTGATCAATCAAAAGCTTCCTTACCTACCAGATATTGCATATTTATACTTTTGGCTTATACTCAATATTTTAGTAGAAATAAGATTTACTTGTTATTTTGTATCCTATCTTTAAAAATTATTCATTATTAACTTTCGAAGTTTCACTCGCCTTATTAATAAATGACAATTTAGTAATCAATTAATTGAATTACTAAAATATTCTATAATTTCTTTATAAATATCATAATTGAACGAAATATTATTGTGCTAATTTCACATGTTGGGGTATCTGTCATTTTACACAGTGGTGTAGTCGAAATTTTCATAAAAGAGGTCAAAATTTAAAAAAGTAAATATAAGAACTAATTAAAGGGGGTCGATATCTATTATATATAAATAAAAAATAATTTTAATTATATAAAAATAATATAATTTTTTACTAAAGAACCTTTTAAATTTAACGTGGTTTCGCCCTGATCTCACACTAGAATAACTATCAAGTAATGTTTTGCCTCTATTACGAGAATAGGCTATTTAATGCTTTTGCATCAACTCAAATTTAAACGCGAAACTTTATAAATCTCGACTTGCACATTAATATTTTGACAAGAATAATCATTTTAATATCAATTGCTCTACTCTTCATGTCTTTTCAGTTGGTTGCACCTGAAAATCTTTAAGATAAAGTTACCTTTGAACTAAGTAACTTATCGATCTATATTTATGCCCCAACCAATTTAAGTGTGAACAAGTATGTGTGTTGTCAATCTTTATATCCAATCAAGAGTTGCTCCAATGTATGAAATCTAAAACAATATATCAACCTATTAATTACTAATCACAACTTAATTAACTCAAAAATCAAAGCAAAATTTATTTTTTTCTCCATTAACCTAAATAACTCATTAACAGAACTTCCCTAAAAAGGTAAGTTTCCCACCAATGAATCTTTCACGTTAGATAGTTGTGTTAAATGAACGGATTGAATTGAATTTAGATGATATATAGCATAAGTTGATAAATAGACATATCATTAAGCTGTCCAATGAGATCAATTAAGTCAAGATGGATTAAACAAAGGTTTCCAACCTGCCCTAACTTTTATTTAATTTTAATTTTTTAAAATTATTTTCTTTTAATTCATTTAGTTGCCATTCTAATTTTTTTTTTTAAAAAAGCTCACTCCAATCCAAGGCTCCCTTTTCATTTTTAATTTAAATAATGTAAAAATAAAATGTTAGTAGGCAAGGGCAAAGATGTAGCTAACTGGGCCAAGACAGTAGTTGTGAATTTATGTAAATTCAATAAAGCTTATTTTTTAAATTACGAATATATAAATATATAAATGCAAAATAAAAAAATGGAAAAATATTTTAACTAGATTTTTAGTAGGTTAATTCGGACTAAATTGAACAGTTTTATTATTAGTCACAATGCTTTTATTCAAATATGTAATTATTTATTTATAAAAGTCAATTTGTCAATTATAAATACTTTTTAACACTTAAAATTTACAAGTTATTTACCATCAACTAACACAAACGGATTTCTCATCAAAAATAATAAAATAGTGCAAGTTTAAATCGGTAAACACTTATTTGCATTCTAGGTCTATAAAAGTACATTTTGTATATTTATTAATTTTGATATAATTATTTAATGTTAATTAATTTTTATCGTATGATAATAGTGGAATTGGAATGATTGAAGGAGAGAGTAGGATTTACACAAAAGCCAAAGTAGTCAATCACCAACATTATCTTTCGTTCACTTAATTTATTGTAGTACTTATTATCAATGGTCAAATGCCTCTTCAATTGTTTATTAATAAAAGACACATGTCTTAATTCACTTGGTGGAACTTGTATTTTGTCCACATGGCATTTTTTGCAAATGTCCTCATCTCAGCACTATGTACAACCTTTTAGTTACCTACTAGTACTGCTTAATTAGTTAAGTTTGCTGTACAGATTGGTAGTGTTTCAGCCACTAATTGGGCTAGTTTTTGCAATGTCCCCATCTCACTTTTGTTTTTGTACGAATTTGCTTAACACACACTTTTGTTATCATAATGTATAGAAAAGGAGTAGAGCGTGAGGGTTTAATTGTATGTAATTTTATTATGTATATTTATAAAAAGTTATTTTTAAGGTTTTGAGAACTTGTGACTTTCTAACTTTAATAATTTTATCAGTTATTCGAAAGTTTTATTATGAGTATTTCTCAAATGTACATTATTAAAAGGGAAGTAAGATGTCAGTTGTATTTATACAATAGGAAAAGTTTGAATTTTGCAAAATAATGTAAACTTACCTTTCGTGAATTGTTTGGATGAGGTAATTTTCTAATAACTTTTTGTGTGTTTAAAAGATAGAGAATTAATTATTACGATGGTGATTGATTTAGAACATTGATGAATAGTAGTCAGAAAAATGAATTATGCACAATATTGGTCAAAGACCAAAAGCAAATCTGGACCATTTTGTATGGTCCAAGGAAAATATTTCACCTTTTTTCTTGTAAAAAAGTTCATCTGTTGGAAAACATTTCTAATTCAATTTTGGTAACAAATAGGACTATAAATTCCTTGAAACCATGCCCTTTTCCTTTGTCACAATTTATCCCTAATTTTTTTTTATCAATAATATTTTCCCCACAGTTTGGTGACTTTATTATGTGGGAGGAGCAAAAAATAGTGATCTGGACATGAAGATTGATTGTTACCAATAAATACATTAGTCCTTATGGTTAAACAACATGTGCCACTTGGGTTATTGAAATTGTCAAAATCAAGTAAATATAATGATGTTGACTGTTAATAATTTTAATTTAAAAGATTAGAATTTCAAACATAACTCAGATTCTAATTTCGCCTTTATACTAACATGATAATTCTATTCATTTTTAATGTTGAATTTAACTTCTGTACACTAATTTTTATTAATTAACCTAAAAAGGGCAATAAATAACTTATTCGAAATTAGAGAAAAATCTATACTATCAATACATATAAGTTAATAAAATGGCGTTGCGTGCCTATATAAGATGTAACGTAATTTGATCCATGCATCACCCAAGCTTGTTCATTATATTGGCTTAGTATACTCCCTTTATTTTATTTTTATATATTTTAGTTTGACATGATATATGATTTTAAAAAGTAAAATAAAGAATATATTTGAAAGAAATCATGCAATCTTAAGCAAATGTATAATATATTAAAACATTAAGTATGACATATATTATATTGCTATTGAAAATTTTATAAAACATAAAAAAAAAAAATCTTTTCAAAATTAATTAGAGGGAGTAGTAAATTTTAACAATACAAGTACCTAAAAAGGAGAATGATATGACACATCTTAATCAACTACGAGAGCTCCATAGAAACTTGAAACTCCTTATGATCTATCAAAATCTAAGTGCTAAATGTAAAGAAATTATTGGTCAAGTTGTCCATTAATTAATTACTATTTTCATTACCAATTTTTATGTAAAGTCTCTCTCTATATATGTGTCAGTCATCAAATTTCCTATTATGGTATAATAATAATTTGCTTGGTGCTTCTCACAAGTGTATTGCTATAATTTGGTCCATATGATTTCTGTTCATTCTACATATTGTTGTCCACATACTAGCGTTCCACAACAAGAGTTGCAACTGTACTTTGAACAAGATGGCCACATATATCAACTTGACAAAAGGAAACAGTTCAAGAGAGGTGGTAAAAGTTATTTTTGTGTGAATTAAGGTCAGTTTGAGGCTTTGAGCAGAGGAAGCATGTTTAATGGATAAATTACAATTTTATTTTATTATGGTTTAAAAAATATAAAATATATTATTTTTTTTAATAACCTCAGATATGTGTGATATATTATATGTATCGTGATATATCTGGACAATGTTGAGATACGCATAATACAACACATGTAACACGACTATATAATATATCGTATGTCTAATTTTGTATCTGAACGACTTAATATGTATTAATAACTATCTCTAATTTTAGTTATTAGGGAAAATTTCATGAAAGGACAAATAGCAAACATACATCGCGGAAAAGGCCAAAATTTTACATTGCAATTTTATATCTCTAACTTGGATTTAACAATAAGTGTATAATTATTTTTTTGGTATAACAATGTATATATTTGTATATTGTACTGTATATTGTTATATATACAAAATAGTTTTTTTGATGACTTTTTTTATTTATACATGTAGATACATTATTTAAACATCATATATACATATGTATATATTTATATAATTAAGTTTAACTATATAACTTAAAATAAAAATAAAAGGAATGTATTTATTTGGGTTACTTAATGAAAAATAATCTTTTATTGAACCACAATTTGATAAGAATCTGAAGCCTTAACTTTTTTTTGTAATGAAAAATTTTGAGGGTCTATAAAATATAATATTTCCCTAGTTATTAAGTTTTAAATTTAGCTTTTATGTATTTAAAAACTTTCTATAGATATATTAATATTCGAATAAAGTTATTGAATTCTACCGAATTTGAAAGCTACCTTCCCCAAGTCGGCACGGGAGCTATACAAGCCCTGATAGAAGTATATATAATTTTCTGGTGGAAAGCCGAGTCTTGCATAGCCACTAGTAGCGGACCTAGAATTAAGAGATTGTATCTGCTTCATGGAGGTTCGAACACATATTGACGTCTTTAAATTTTAAGGTTTCGTTCAAAAACTAAAGTACCCAATTATTATCTTAATTTTCTGGTTGCTTTTTTGACTCTTATATCATTTTTAATATACTTTTTAAATAATTATACCTAGTTTGCATTGGGTTTAACATATCTTTTATGTTTGATTGCCGAAAAATATTTCAAAAATTGTTATTTTAGAAAAATAACTTCTTATAAATATAAGAAAAATGATCCTTTTTTTTTTTTGTTAAAGAAAATAAGGACAACAAATTTTATAAATAACATATCAAACTTAAATCGTGTCCTCAGACATCGTATTTTTAGACTTTCATAATTTTAATTTGTATATTATAATAATACCAGGAGTATCTTTAGGCTTTCACAATTCCACATCGTATTGTCTTCAATAATCTAAGAAAATTGTAATAAAAGACCAGGACTTTCTCAAATTTATTTCAATTTACAAATTAACCACTACTCTCAGAATTGGAAAAACTAGAGAGTTAAGGATAACGGTGGAGCTAGGGTTGCAAGGAGTTAAATTTATATATTTAATTCAATTTTCTGTGAAACGGGTTTAGATGTGTATATAATAACGTTGAATTCCTTCAGTTTCGTTGTATATTTACTTTCTCATATTTTATATCTTTTTAATAAAAATTTGGATTCCACTTATTAAAACAGTAGAGAAGACTTGGCTAAAACCTAAACATGTTAGGATCATCTAAACCCAAACAAAAGAGGTTTGCATATACATACGGGCTTTATCTTGGGCCTATGATATTAATTCATCATTTCTCTGAAATATATACGATCGAGATTATTTGTCCTCAAATCACATAGTTTCATTTGTAAGGACCTAATAAATAATAATGAATGTACTTTACGGGAATACTTCGCTCATTTATGATTTTTGAGGCCCAAGAAAAAAAATATACAATTTCAGTGAGTATTAGACCATGATTTTTTTATAGAATATGTGTGACCGAATTGTTTGTCCACACAGTTTCATTTGTAAAGCCTACTAAATGATGTTGAATGTGTTTCATGGTGTACGTCGCTTATTTATGATTTTTGAGGTCCCGAAACAGAATTTACGATTTTGGAGAATTTTCATATATATTAGTCCACGTTTTTTCTAAAATATATGCAATCACGATTGTTTTTTTCAAATTACATGGTTTCATTTGTAAGGACCTGGTAAATGACATTGAATGTGTTTAATGGGCGTAGGTCTCATTTGTTATTATTGAGGTTCCGAAATAGAAATTTATGATTTCATAAAATTTTGATGGAATGTCCGTATTTTTTAAAATATGTCACTCCGAGAAAGTTTATACTTTAGCGGATTTCGGTGGGTATTTGTCTACAGATTTATTTTGAAATATCTAATTCCAAAAAAGTTTGCTAAATATCATATTTTTCATCTGTAAGGACTCAGTAAACAACGAAAAAGGCATATTTTGGAATCATGCCGTTCGTATAATACTTTTTAGCTTTAGAGCATAAAGTTTTTGATTTCAGAGGATTTTGGTGGAGAATTTTTTTTTTTTTTTTTTTGCATATGTAATTTTGAGACAATTTTGTCAAATATCATAATTTTTAATCCGTAAGTATTCGGTAAAAGATGAAAAACACGTCTTTGGGGATTACCGGCTTGGTATAATATTTTTAGGCCCTAAAATAGAAAATTTACTACTTCAGAGGATTTTGGCGCAATTAGTCCACATATTTTTTTGAATATGTGGTTTCTGGATGATTTTGTCAGATATTATTTTTATCTGCAAGGATTCGATAACAGAAGAAAAATGCATCTTTGGTGATCGCGTGCTCATATAATATTTTTTGGGACCCAAGAAATGAAATTTATGATTTCAGATGATTTCGGTGGGTATTAGTCCACAAAAATTTTGAAATATGTGGTTCTGAAATAGTTTTGTCGGATATCATATTATTTCGTCTATTAGGACCCGATAAATAATGGAGAATATATCTTTGGGCATCACGATGCTCGCATTAATTTTTTTGGACCTTGAAATAGAAAATTTATTATTTTAGAGAATTTAAGTGGGTATTAGTTAATGATTTTTTTGGAATATATAATTTTGGGATATTTTATTAGGTATCATATTTTTCATCTGTAACGACATCGTAAATGGTGGAATATGTGTCTTTGGGGATCACGACATGCGTATATTATTGTTGGGGCTCCAAAATAAAAAAATTATGATTTTGAAGAATTTCGGTGGATATGAGTTCATATTTTTTTTAAAAAATATATGGTTCTAGAATAATTTTGTTCCATTTCATATTTTATCTGTATGAACCCGATAAACGATGAGGATTTTGATCGTTATTAGTCCTTAATTTTTTTTGAGAATATGTGGTTTCGGGGCGGTTTTGTCAGATATAATATATTTTGATACATAAGGATCCGATAAACAATAAAGAATGCATCCTCGTGGGCTACAGTGCTTGTAATGCAGTTTTGGGTCTCAAAAAAGAAAATTTGTGATTTTAAAGGATATTGGTGTGTATTAGTCCACGTTTTTTTTAAATTTATGGTTCTAGTAATTTTACGAGATATTTTATTTTTAACTTTATAATGACATGATAAACAATGAGTAATGCATCCTCAAAGGTGATGGCGTTTGTATAATATTTTTTAGGCCTCAGAATAAGAACTTTGTGAATTCAAAGAATTTTAGTGTGTATTATTTCATGAATATTTTACAAAATATCATATATTTTCGTTAGTAAAAACTCCATAAATGATGAAGAATGCTTCCTCTGGGTAATGAAGCTGGTATATTATTTTTGGTGCCCAAAATAAAAAATTTACTATTTCGAAGAATCAGTGGGTATTAGTCCATAAATTTTACTGGAATAAGTGTCTTCATAGTGTTTTCCCTAGATGGTATATATTTTCTTCTGTAATGTACCTCATAGAATATGGAGAAGTCATCATTTCGGGTGAAGGCGCTTGTATAACATTATTTGGGCCTCGAAACAGGAAATTTACAATTTTGGAGGATTTCAGTTGGTATTAATCCACATATTTGTTTTGGAATATGTGATTCTGGGACCTTTTTCCAAATATCATATATTTTTTTTAGTAAAGACCGAGTAAGCGATGAAGAATGCATCCTTGGGGGTGATGATAATCATATAACATTTTTCCGCCCCAGAACAAGAAATAATTGATTTTTGAGGTTTTCGGTGGGTATTAATCCACAGATTTTTAAAAAATGTGATTGCCAGGTTATTTCAGTAGATATCATATATTCCATCTGTAAGGATCCGATAAACAACAAGAACTGTGTCCTCGGGGTGACACTCATATAACAATTTTTTGACTTAGAACAGAAAATTTGTAATTTCAGAGGATTTAAATGGTCTACAGATTTTTTGGAAATATGTGGTTCCAAGGTAGTTTTGCCAGATATTATATATTTTTATTATGAACCAGACAAACGATGTGGATCATCCTCGGAGGTGACGGAGATGGTATAACAATTTTTGGGTCCCAAAATAGAAAATTCGCGATTTTAGAGAATTTCAATGAGTATTTATTCATGATTTTTTTAAAGTTATGTGGTTTCGAAGTGGATTTTCTTAATATTATATATTTTCTTATGTAAAGGATCCGATTTGTAATTGGGATTGCGTCCTTGGGGGTGACAATGCTCGTATAACATTTTTTGTGCCCCATAATAGAAAATATACATTTTTAAAGGATATCAGTGTTTATTAATTTTTGATTTTTTTTGGAATATGATTTTTTTACCAACTA
>JBDJHY010000014.1:1986392-1996420 GCA_039654485.1 Withania somnifera | reverse complement strand
TTGGTAAGTTTGATCTACATTGTCGGTTACATGAATCCTATTATATTGGTTCTGTTCTACTCTATTTAATACTCTCTATGTCATTTTAGGCAGGGAGGTTAAACGTTTCTAACTTTAATGTGAACTAGAAAAGATTCTTCTAAGTTCTTGGAAATAAAACTTACATCTTTGGAAGTTGCAGATTGAATTTAGTAAGTCACGCTAGTTAATGATTCAAAATATTTTACTTGATCAAAAAGAAAAATCATTCGAAATATTTAAACATGTTGGAACAAATTACTGTAAAATAAAAACTGTTTTGGCTAATCAAATATCACATAAAAATGGACGTAGGAGTAGTTTGTTGTGCTTAATCAATCAGTTAATTATGTCTCTATCCAAAACTAGTTGGCAATGATTATAGGAGTGCTCTACATCTGTTCCGTTCTGCTCTATTTATTAATTTTCTGTTTGGTCTTAATTTTACTTTTTTAGCTACTGAATTTGTTCTAGTATTTGAACTATGAATTGTGCATGACCTTCGGTTTGGTCTATATCTGTTCCATTCTTCTCTATTTAATAGTTTCCAATAAGCTTGGAAGGATACAGAGAAGATCAGCATGACCTTACATAAGACTGACGAGAAAAGTAAGGCCAATTTTTAATGATGAACCGTCTTAACTAGGAGTGGAGGGTTGAGGAAATGCATGTCAAGTGTGGGCATATGTTTAATATGTTTGCTGTATTTAAAGTCACTGCATTTCTCACTAGGTTCGGAGTGACATGGTGTAAGCACAAAGAGGTTCCTTGATATGCTAATTGGGTGAAACTCTAAATCCAATCATCACGTTGGCAGTAAAATAGGCCACCTCACCACATCATTACCATTTCTTTACTCTAGAGAGGACCTTCACTCGTAAAGCTACATTTGATTCCATTCTCCAAAAAAAAAAAAAAAACAAAAGCTAATTTTAATTCCAAAAAAAAGCTACATTTGATTCCAAAATACGAGGAGTATTCCAAGTCTTGTTAAATAAAGTTTAGTTCATTTAATCTTCCTTAGGGTCACTCGTTCCTGCCATTCCATCAGTTTTGACATATTTTAAATCTTTACTTGGTACCAGGAGCGACGGATTTCTGGTTATTAAAAAAGTATGCTAACTTTCTTTGAAAAAGTTGAACATCTCCTGGAATCCAGAGGTTTGGTTAATAAGTTCTTTGTGGAAGGAATGTATTAAGAGGAAGAACTTAGCATTCACTCTTTAAGATTTGTTTCTCTTAGAAAATATCCTTGTCTAATTAATATAAATTCAGATGAGAAGCATTAATGAGATAAATCATTTTATAGAATTTATTTCAAAATGAATTTTGAGGAATGCTATGCATTCAAGGGAAAAAATCTGGATAAAGAGATCTTCTTAACTTAAAGAAGAGTAGCTTCAACCATAGTACTATGATCAGAATGATGCACAGTAGCACGTGCATCCTATATTTCCTGTTTAACAGAATACATTCATATCTACATGTTTTAACTGCTTTAAACTACAACTCCCTTCCCTTACTCTCGTCTTATCCTGGCATGTTTTTGACAATATGAGTCTTAGGCTTTTGTAGGTTGAGGGATTAAGAAGAATCATCTTAGAACAAAGTCCCACTTAAAAAAATACAATGTTTGAGGGGTTAATCAGCTCAAAATCCCACGTAAGAATATGCAATATTTGGTTTGAGAAATTAGAAAAAATAATCCCGCTAAGTAATGCAGTGTATGGCTGTATTGAATAATATTCACATTAAGTTGTGCTAGAATCTACGCATTATTTTATGTGGGATAATAAAAATTTATTTTTATTAGCAATATAAAGATTAGTATTTAAAATTTCCTTAAAGTAGCTTATCTATCTCTGCTTAATTTTCCTTGTGATATTACTTTTTACTACAATCCCAATGTTATTTTCACCATATAACAATCTCTTTATTGTTATTCACCGCAAAAGTAATCCTTCTATCCTAGTTCCACATAATTAGCATGTGAACAAATGACCTATTAATGGTTTGTTATGTACTTCTCCCTATTCCACTTCATCAGTTTATAGCCTTTATCTATGATGAAGACAGCATTTCTTCTACTACTGATGGTATATCTTTAGGTTTATAAAATAGACATGATCTGTATTCAGGATCCCTGTAAGTATTTATTTTCTGCTGCCACTTTGAAGGTCTGCTGCATGAAGAATACAACATTACCATTTCCCCAAAAAATTAAATAAAGTAGACATGATTTGCATTTGGAAATATTGAGTATGCAAGCTGCTTTTCCAGCATGCTTTTCTTAAAACGAAACAATGCCTGTACTGATGATGAGAGAATTGTCACACTGATTTTGGTTTGAAGTTTCTTGACTGCCTATAACATACATAGATAGAGATGACGAACTAATAACTAGATATATCAAGTGTCATTGTAGATAAAGACTGTCTCATCTCCTTTCATTTCGTTCCATTAGATGTATTATTGGAAATAAATTCCTGTAGTAGATTTGTTAGTTATGCAGACTTGGTGCTAGTTTTAATTGCAATTAAAATAGTAATAATCTTGCCTTAACATTACCTATCCAAAAAAAAAATTGAAATTCCTTCCTGGCATTAGTTATGCTGCTATTGGAACATTATTTTATGCCGAATTCACTGTGATGCAACAGTAACGATTAGCAATACACATATTGGAACACGTAATGTCAAAAATTGCCCTTTGAACTATTACACTTACACTTAATAATTTAAAAATTAGAAGAGTTTCATAATAAAATTTTCATCTTTCTGCTATAATTCTTGTATAACTTGGCCGTAATTTAAATGACTCATTAATCTATATACCGTAGAGGCTCTTGTGTCATTTCTTGGATGTTTTTTCTTTGCTTTCGTTGGTAGCCTATCTTATTTTTCTGAATTTAGTTGCATAGCTGGTTTCTTTAAAAATTATGAACAATCTTCTTATCTAATGTAGTAACACAGGTGTATAGTAATATGTCTCATACTTTTCCGTCTAACAGGGGCCGCAATATGTTTGCACTAATTTCTGGACATTTGTTTGCACAACATGCAGCGGTTTACAGTAAGTGCTGTTATTCATAGAATGCTGCAACCATCATTTCTTGGTGGTGCTTAAAATGTTTCCTAGCACTAGAAACTCCTGTTAACTTCTAGTTCCTTGCTTCTTGTTCTACGTAAATACTGGCAGTCGGGAATTCACCCATAGAGTGAAGTCAGTATCCATGGCTAAATTTACCTCACAAGAAGTTAGTGCCCTTCGAGGAGGAGGAAATGCGGTATGCATGCTCCTTTGGATACAAGCGCAGCATCTACTTTTGATGTTGTTCATATTGCTTTCATCACTGGTTGCCTTGACTCCTTTATTTTTTTCTTTTGCGGCTTTTCATTTGGGGGGTGGGGGTCATTTTCACAGAGTGCAAAGGAAATATATTTGAAGGACTGGGACCCACAGCGTAATTCTCTCCCAGATGGCAGGTTTGTGATGTTAATAAAATGTATGTATTTCATACTTTTTATTGACCTAAAATGCAGTACTAATAGTCTTATGTGTTCAGTAATGTCGAGAGGCTTCGCGATTTTATTAAGCATGTGTATGTGGATAGAAGATACTCCGGTGAAAGGAGCTTTGAGAAGCCACCAAGGGGAAAGACGGTGCATATTCTATCCTGCTTATTTGACTTTCATAATAGCTCATGATGCTTCCTACTGGAGAAGAATTTCCATGATGTTCTCACTTAAGCATATGTCCACTAGTTGAACACGTCCCTTTTATTTATAATATATGATATCTGCAGGCTGAAGGGGAGAACTTAAACGACAACAGTAATACAGATACCTACCGTGGTGGCTCTCGAAGCCCACCAAAAGAGGAAGTATATGAGCGTCGATATAGCAACAGGCCTAGTCCTGGTGGGAGAAGTGGTGGAAGAAGTCCTGCCCGTGGTGAAGTTATCAATGACTGGCGACGGGAGGATAGATTTGGGAATGGAAGGAGATCTGACGATGGTCGAACTTCTGATGGAGGATTCAAGTTTGAAAGCATGTCACCTGACCGTCGTAGCGACCTTGACACATCCAGTCCCCCAATGGTTCGTCCTGTTAGAGAGATTCTTGGAGACAGTGTATCTCCCCTTCGAGTTATTGAACCTCCGAGAACCAATGGTGGTAGGTCTGCTGCTGATGGTTCCATTCAAACTCAGGTGTGGATTATATTCTATACAACAGCATATGGTAGTTGATTATTTTGGATGATGGTATTAAGCTGTGTTTCGTTATCTAGTAACACATCCATTATGATCCCAGTTTGTTCCCATAAGACATCCTATGATATCTGATTCTTTCTGGATGATGGCACAACTGCTTTTGATATAGTTACACATCTTTTGAAAACAATTTACTCTTAAGAGTCGAGTAAATATCTGGAGAATGATGGCATCGGTATTTGACAAAAAGCTCTTTCTCGATTGTTCTCCAAAACTTTTTTTTAACAAATAGGGAATTTCGATATATTATCGAAATGGTTAGTGGACCATTTACATTTCACATAACTCTTTAGGATTTTCAAACCATATAGGCTTTACCTGAAATGTCTCCCTACGGTTCACTTAACCAAAAGGTGTAAAATATGCACCACATCACTTACCATTATACTCTTTCTTTTATGGCTTTCCCATTGCTTGCCAATTTAATAAGATGCTAAATAATTTTATGTGGTGCAGAGAACTGCATCTTCCAGTAGTTTGGCATCCTCCAACGGGAACCCTGTTGAACTTAAGACCGAGACCTCATTAATCGATTTTGATGATGTCCCTGAACCCCCAGCTTCTGCACCAGCACCACAAATACAACAATCTGTTACGGCCATGCCTGCTGCACAACCAAAAAAACCTGCAGCTGACGACTGGGCGAATTTTGATTCGTTTGCAGTGGTTAAAGCATCTCCAGCTCCTTCAAACACCAATCTACTGGATGTACTCTCAGAATTGACAACTCCAGCAACTGCAACTGCTCCTTCAGGAAGTCCCGGCGGTAGTGCAGCTCCATTCACTCCATTCAGTAGCTTTGCTCCTGGAGCTGCAACTATGGACAACTCTGCTGCATTTCCTCTTAGTGGTGCTCCGGCTGCACCAACATCAACACTGTCTATTACTGGTGGTAATGCCTTTGCAAATACTCCCGGTGGACACTGGTCTAATATGCAACCTCAACATACTTCTTTGTTTCCTATGACTGGCCCACAGGCTATATCACAGCTTTCTACTCCAGATGCTTGTGGACCTTCTGGCAACCAGGTAGCCTTTTACTCTGCATTGTCCTTGAGGCCAACTCGCTTATCCTTGTGTTCCAGTGCTGATCATTGTGAATCATGAACTTTGCTCTTTTAGCAGTGGAATTCTTCAGTTGCCCCAAGCACACTTGGTTTTCCTAGTCCGGTGACTGCACAAGATCCTCAAGCTGTAAACTCTGTCCTTCCGGAAACCACTTCTGCAGTTGCATCTGAAGCTTCTACTATCGAAACCAAATCTAGCGGAAGAAAAGAACTGCCTGCGGTAAGTTCTTTTCCACAGTTTTATTATGGCTTTGACTCATGTACAATGGTATATTAGAAGGCTTTATAGCCTAAATTATGAACGTTTGTCTAGGTTTAGTTTTTTTCTCTCTTTAATTGATACATTTAAAAAGATTCCTGTTGTGTGAGGAATGTACATCTATGTGCAGGATTTGTTTGCTGTAAATTATTCTTCAATTCCCGGAGCTTTTCCAGGCTGGCATACTGGTCCACAGCATGGCTATGGATTTGCGATGCAATACAACATGTCAATGGTATCTACTAATCCAAAGTTTTCATGCTTCCTGCTATTTTATTGTCACAGCTTGTTTAACTCGCCTGGCACCTTGCTCATGTACTGTTTTTTTCAGGCGACAAATGCTTTGCCACAGCCATCAATATCAACAAATCCTTTTGAAGTATGTGAAAATAATTTCACCTTAGTTTGAGTATTTGTTTCGTCACCATTTATGATGAACAAGGCATGCATATTAAAAGAGAATCAAGAGACCCTCTTCTTCCGCCGGACACTTGCCAAACCCACCCACACATCACCACCTCGAAAAAAAGAGAAGAAAGGAAGTAACAAAGATTTTTCCTTGTAGCAAATGAGAGGATAGGAACAGAGATATAATTGGTTTTATACCTTAGGTTAACTGACAAGCTGATTGATGTTGAAGACATTTCAACTTGTGTTAAGACTTTCAAGAAAAGGATGCGAGCATTAAAATCAGATATAGAGTGGGATCTTGATAACCTATGGTGATATTAGTTGATTATCAGATGCACTTTTTTAAAACTGCTAAAAGTTTGATTTTCATATGCACTTGAGCTTCATCTTTCGGTGGATTGATGAGATTTTCATTTTTCAGTTTCCATCGATGACATCATTACAAGGTGCACTACCTAACATGGCAGCTCCAGCTAGATTGCTGCATACATCCAGCCTCGGTGCCCCAACTTCTCATCCTCCAGCAATGCCTCAGCAAGCACGTCACCTGTCAGCAGTTCCACCAGGTAGTATCAGTTATCTCCGGTAGTGGATCTCTGGTCAATTTTCCGGATGCTGATGAATTCTTAATTTGTAGGCTCATACATGGGGCATCAAGTAGCTGGTGGCATGCCTCAGAGGTACTTCGGTTTTTTGCTATTTCACTTTTAGTCTTGCACCAAACAATATCAGCTTAGCTTTTTCTTACTGTCTCTCCAGCACCCTTTTCCCTATATAGGTAGGACATAACAAATCTAGAGTAACACTGATATGAGATTTAATCCAGAAGTAGACTGAAGGTGTGATCAGTATGGACGGTTGGTCAAATTTTATGGAAAATATTTTGTTGAAGAAAATAAGTGTCCTAAAGATATGGGAAAATGACCTCCTTAAGGAAGTAGGGAAAACAGGTTTAATTGTGTCCTCCCCACCCTCCAACCCATCTCATCTTCACCCCCATCCCCTGTAGCCACCATCCTGACCACCCCACATTCCACCATCCAAACCCCATCTCTCATTGTATTTGTCTAGATTATATATAAATGATTTTCAAATAATATTTTTTGCATACATACCGAATACAAGAAAATAAGAAATTCACCTAATTTCCTTACTATTTGGCATTTTATTGTGTATAATTTGTTTCCAATAGCTGTTTATATGTAATTCATGTTTGTAGCCTTTTTACCATGGTGGCCTTAATAGTCTAATTTTCAACTTGTCCTTCTCAAGATAGCTCACTTTGATTGTTTGAAGAATCTAGACATTCGAGGGGTAATACTGAAGGAGTGCTTTTCAATTTGCAGACCACCAGCAGTAGCGAGTTTTGGCTTTGATGGGGTTGCTTTTGGAGGTCTAAACTCGAATCAGCAGTCGGGTGGATTATACTCTGCACCGCCTACCCAGAACACCTTCTCTTCTTCCGGAGGAAACCCATTCGGATAAAGTAAATTCATATATAATGTGATTGAATTGAGTATCATCAGGAAACAACGAGTTGCGATATATTTGTAGCTGTTTTTTGTAGAATATTTTATGCTCGAGGCGATTCCAAGGGTTGTGGAATTCATCACCGAGCATCGGGTCCTCTGTGCTGCTGCCAAAAGGAACCGTAACTAGATGCTGGAATAAGCCAAAGGATTTATCAATGAATGGGAACCTTCATTGTGAGACGCATCTATCATGTGCATTTTGCTTGCTGCACCTAAAATGTGTATCATTCTTTTTTTTCTTTCTTCTTATTATTTATTTATCTTCTTTTTTTCATCCCCGTTTCTCATTGCCTGCCCTGAAGTGTTACACTGTTTTACTTATTTTTGGTTTTTGCTAGTATAGAATTTCAGCTGTATTGTACAGTATGTATTAGTTGTACGATAGGACTTTATGTAATATCGATATTCTTTGTTCTTTTTTGGTGGTGCAAATATTTTGGACCTTACGTATTTATTGTTAGTCAGATGAGAGGTCCAAGTATTTTATGTTAATGCAGAGGCCTTTCATTCTCTTGATTGTCTTACTTAGGTTGTCTTTCCTTGGAGATAAGTCATGCAGAGATTAGTAATGCAATAATCGATAATTTAGGAATTATTTGTGGCTGACTGGGGTTGTTGATGATGATTAATAATGAAATAATTTTTATGCTGTGATTGCTAGATGTTATTCTGATAACTTATTATGTCTTTTTTTTTTTAAGGTCAGATATGGAAATCTAATGTTATTTGCTTATTATGTGATGGTAACTCTTTATTGCTGCTTTTAATTAAAAAAACTGTTACAGTTAATCACCACCACCATCGTAAACAATCATCATTGCCAACCATGTTGTTTTGCCACATTTGTATAGTTCAAATGAAGCTCTCTTTTAAAATAATTAATGTGTCAGAAAAAAGTGATATGGTACTGGCAAATACCAATAAAAAAAAATATTTTGGGGGACACGATGAGTAGACATCATTACTTCATGAATTCTTATTGTTAAAAGTAAAAAAAAAAAAAAAAAATAGTACTCTCTGCATTCACTTTTAATTGTCGTATTTTCTTTCTTGAAAGGTAAGTAACATGAAATTTTTAATATATTTTGAGATAGTTTTCTTGTTATATTAATATGAAAAATATTATAATTTATAATATTTATTATATAGTTTTTAAATATTTAAATTTTAAAATAATTTTTAAAATTAAACATGATAAATAAAAATGAGGGTTTATCCACCCGTTAATGTCGTCACCCCAGGTACTAACACACTTGACGTTCTATCACTTGAATACTAATCCTAAAACAATAAATAAACAACCAATGATTAATTAAAAATAAAAAAGAACAAAAAGTAATAAAGGAAGTAATACATCATCTATAATTATGAATCAACGATTCAATACATTAGTAGTTTTTTAGTCAGAGATTCTCAGGTTTAAATGTCCTAAGAATTGAATTATTCTTTTGTTTAAAGTGCCTCGATGAAAAATAAAATTTAAAGTTAATTAAGTTTGAACGTAAATATGAAATATTAATAAATTTTTTTTTTTAAAAAAAAGTCAATGATTCAATATACCAACAGAAATACACATATACTTTTTAATTTATTCCTAACTTAGCTTTGCTTTAAAGCTATTATATATATCCTCCAAGTGGCAGCATCATACAATACAATTGTATTTATTTACATTCTTTATTCTCTTCTTTCTACCGTATTCTTATAATATCCTATATACTTTTAGACGCACTACTATTCTAGCTTATATGGGGATTTGCAATTTTCTTGAAATAGATTTGATCCAAGATGCACAATTCTTCACGTTATTAAACATGATCATTAGGGTTTATTGGTAACAACTTATAATAATAATATATTTAATGAAATCACATAAAGTCTAATTTGAGAAAAGTAGTACTACTATATTAAATTTTGACTATATATTATTATTAGGTGTGGAGGAGAGTCAGTATAATGGGGTATATGAGATTTGGGACATATCGATAATGAATATACTTAACCTACTCACAGGCTGTCATTTGAGGCTCTAAATAAATTGGTGTACTAATTATTTCCTAAATTTCAATATTTATATTATTACTCTTCGTCTTATATTAATTATTAAATTTTACTTCTTGGCAGCTTATTTAAATAATTTTTAAAATTAAATTAAATTAGTTTCATATATTTAAAATCACAATTTAGATATCCAAAAGACTGCCCCCCCCCCCCCAAAAAAAAAAAAGAGGAATTATAAGTATTACAATTCCTCTTATATTAATATGGTAAAAATAATTAATCAAATTTAATTTAATTTAAATTTACTCTTGTAAGAAGAAACACGAAAAACATTATAGAATAGAGAGAGTGTATTTATTATAAGCTAAGTTATTCGAATTTTTCAAAAATATTAATTTTAGCGTACGTTTGTTGCACGTGTTAATAGATTAAATATTTTATATAAAAATATTAAATTATGTAATATA
>JBDJHY010000014.1:1945409-1978555 GCA_039654485.1 Withania somnifera | reverse complement strand
CAGATTAAGACTATTTTTTAAGTATAGGGCTCCCGGTGTTTGAGTATTTCACCAAATCGATCAAAAGGTCGATATAAGTATGTAGTGTTTTGCTGAACTAATCACATGGTCGATTTAAATATGCGGCATTTTTACCAAACCAAGCAAGACGTCGATTTAAATATGTGGCATTTTTACCGAACCAAGCAAAAAGTCGATTTAAGTATGCGGCGTTTTTTCAAATAGAGAAAGGTCGATTTAAGTATGCGGCATTTTGCTGAACTGAGCAAAGTCAATTTAAGTATGCAGCATTTCGCCAAATCGAGCAAAGTCGATTTAAGTATGTCGCGGTTTGTTGAACCGAGCAAAGTCAATTTAAATATGTAGCATTTTACCGAACCGAGTAAAGTCGATTTAAGTATGCCGTAGTTTGCTGAACCGAGCAAAGTTGATTTAAATATGCAGTGTTTTACTGAATCGAGAAAAGTCGATTTAAGTATGCGACGTTTTGCCGAACCGAGCAAAGTCGATTTAAATATGCAGCGTTTTGCCGAACCGAGCAAAGTCGATTTAAGTATGCAGTATTTTTGTCGAAACGATCTTATGGGCGATTTAAATTTGAGCAAAAGAGTCATTGCCATAATTTGAGTTTTTATTGATTTGCTTTGTAAAACATAAGATATGAAATAAAGTATATAGGAATAGAGTAATCCCAGGATATAAGTTTACATATAGAACCTACGTAGATTACTTACGTGCCATGTCCTGGGTACCACTTTGCCGTCTAGTCTTTCCAGTTTGTAGCTTCCTGCCGCTGAGGCTTCCACAACTTTGTAAGGACCTTCCCAGTTTGCTTCCAGCTTTCCAGCTTTCTCAGCCCGGCTGGCCTCGTTTTTTTGGAAGACATATTGGCCTGGTGTGAATCGAGTGTTTTTCACCCTATCGTTCTAATACCGGGCTATGGCCTGCTTGTATTTTGCTTTCAAGATAGCTGCATTATCTCATTTTTCTTCTAACAAGTCAAGGTCCAGTCTCCTTTCTTCCTTGTTGGACTGCTCCAAGTAGTATGCTGTTCTTGCACTTAGAACCCCTATCTCAGTTGGGATTACTGCTTTTGTCCCATAGGTTAGGCTGAACGGTGTCTCCCCATTTGGGGTTCTTGAGGTGGTCCGGTATGCCCAGAGGACGCTTGGTAGGTTGTCACTTAGCTAGAAAGTGAATAGAATATTCTCACTTAGCTAGAAAAGTGATTGTGGGGGTTGGATGCAACTCCATTGTAAAGGGTAGTTCTTGAGCCAAAAATCAAGAAACTTGTAAGAGTTCTCACTGAACTAGAAAGTGAATTGAAGTAGTGAAAAGCCTAAGTTGTTGAACTTAGGTAGTGGAGGTAGGCAAGGCCGAACCACTATAAATCCTTGTGTCTATTTATTTTCAACTTTCTTCATACCTTCATAAATTCCGCAAAAAATTTCGAAATACCCACACACTATTCAACCTCCCTTCTAGTGTGGTTACATACTCTAACACAAATATCCACTGAAATCTTCCAAAATCGTAAATTACTACCTTGGGCCTCAAAAATAAATTTCTTGAGCGATGTACACCTGTGAAAAGCATTCACTATTATTTACTAGGTCCTTACAGACGAAAAAATATGATTTGAGGACAAACTGTCCCGGTAGCACATATTTCAAAAAAAGTCGTAGACTAATATCCACTAAAATTCTTTAAAAATTTAAATTCCTATTGTGGAGCATCAAAAAATATAAATGATTGACGTACACTTGTAAAAAATATTTACTAGTCATTTACTAGGTTTTTATAGAATAAAACATGTTATTTGAGGAAAAAACATCATGATCGCATATATTCAACAAAAATCGTGAACTTATTTATACCCATCGAAATTCTCTAAAACCATAAATTCCTGATATAAACTCTCAAAATCACTAATGAGAGACGTACGCCGTGAAATACATTCATTGTCATTTACTAGGTTCATATAGATGAAAACGTGTGATTTAAGGAAAAGTTATTCCAATCGCACATATTCGAGAAAAGTTGTGGATTAATATCCATCAAAATCCTTTGAAATCATAAATTTCTATTTTGGGGCCTCAAAAATCATAAATAGAGATGTACGCCCGTGAAATACATTCACTGTTACTTACTAGGTCATTACAAATGAAAACGTGTGATTTGAGGATAAATTATTCCGGTTGCACATATTCCAAAAAAATCGTAAACTAATACTCATCGATATCCTTCAAAAACATAAAATCATACTGGGGGAACTCAACAATTATAAATGAGGGACATATGCGCATAAAGACATTCACTGTCATTTATTATATGTTTACAGATAAAAGTAAATGTTTTGAGGACAACCTATCCTCATCGCATATATTTATGAAAAATCATGAATATGTGTTCTAGGACCACAAAAATCACAAACGAGCGACATATGGTGAAACTCATACACTATTATAGGTCCTTACATATTAAAGGTGTGATTTTATGATAAACTATTTCGATTACACCTATTTAAGAAAAAACTTGAACTAATACCAATCAAAATTATAAATTATTGTTTTGGGTCTCAAAAATCATAAATGAGCGACATACGTTAGTGAAACACATTCGTTGTCAGTTTTTAGGTTCATATAGATATAAACGTGTGATTCGATGACAAACTGTCTCCGTTACACATATTTCAAGAAATCACAGACTACCTACCAAAATCCTCCGAAATTAGAAATTTTTGAAAAAACTGGCTCAAAACCACATATTGTTAAAAAAAATCTATGGATTAATACATACTGAAATACTCTGAAATCATAAATTTTCTATTTTGAGGCTAAAAAATGCAATACGGGTGTTGTAATCCCGGAAAATGCATTCTCTGTTGTTTACCTATCCTTACAAATGAAAATATATGATATCTAGCAAAACTAACCGATATCTAGCAAAACTAACTCAAAATCATATATTCCAAAAAAATTGTAGACTAATACCTATTTCAACCATAATTTTTCTATTTGAGTGCCCAAAAATTCTAGATGAGCGCCTTGATCTCCAAAAATTCATTCCCCATTATTTATTGTGTCCTTGCAGTTAAAAGTATATGATGTTTGGAAAATTGATTCGGAACCACATATTTCGAAAAAAATCAATGGACAACCCATCAAAATTCTCTGAAATCATGAATTTTTTATTTCAAGAAAAAAATATGCTATACGAGTGTCGTAATTCCTAAAGGCACATTTTTCATCCTTTATTGGATCCTTATAGAAAAAATTTATGATATATGTGAAAACAGGCCCGAAGCCACATATTTAAAAAAATAAAAAATATTGACTAATATCCACTAAAATTTTTGAAAATCATAAATTTCCTGTTTGGGGCCCAAAAATGCTATATGAACACTATGATCCTTAAAGAGACAATCTCCGTTTTTTACCGAGTTTTTAAAAATAAAAATATATCATATCTATCAAAACTTTTCCGGAATCACATATTTCAAAAAAAATATTGGACTAATACCCTCTAAAATCATCAATTTTTTATTTTGAGGCCGAAAATTTTTTATACGGGGGTTGTGATCCCTGAACATGCATTCTCTGTTATTTATCATGTCATTACAAATAAAATTATATGATGTCTGAAAAAATTAATTCACACTACATATTTCAAAATAATCGTAGAATAATACCCACCCAAATTCATTAAAAATCATATTTTTTTTATTTTTGGTCCCACAAAATTCTATACAAGCATTGTAATCACTAAAAATGCATTCTCCATTGTTTTTCGGATTATTATAGATGAAAATGTATATTATTTGAAAAAATTGACTCAAAACCATATATTTCAAAATATCTTTAGACTAGTACCCACCAAAATTCTTTGAAATAATAAATTTCTTATTACGGGGTCCAAAAAAATTTATACAAGCACCGTGATTTTTAAAGATGCATTCCCCTCGCTTATCGAGTTCTTACAAATAAAAATATGTGATATCTTGAAAAATTTCTCAGAACCATGTATTTCAAAAATTCAATGTACTAATATGCACTGAAATCCTCCAAAATTATAAATTTTCTTATTCGAAGGCCAAATAATTCATACGAGCGTCTGATCCTCGAAAATGCATTCCTCATCAATTACCTATTCTTATAGATAAAAATATATAATATATGACAAAGTTGGCCTGGAACCACATATTTCAAAAAAAAATCTGTACACTAATGCCCAACGAGATTTTTTGAAATCATAAATTTTTTATTTTGGAGGAAAAAATATTTTATTCGAGCATCGTGATTGTAAAATGTATTCCCCATAGTTTATTAGGTACTTACAGATAAAAATATATGATATTCAGCAAAATTATTCAGAAACACATATTCCAAAATAGTCCATGGACTCTACCCACCAAAATTCTTCGACATCATAAATTTCATGATCTCAGTCCCAAAAATGCTATACAATCATTGTAATTCCTGAAGACACATTGCCCATGTGAACTAATACCCATTGAAACCCTCCAAAATTATAAATCTATTATTTCGGGGCCCAAAATTTTTGATACGGGCATTGTGATCCCCGAAGATGCATTATCCATCGTTTATCGAATCCTGATAGATAAATATATATATCTTGCAAAACTAGTCCGGAAACACATACCAATAATATTCGTAGAATACTACCCACCAAAATTCTTAAAAATTATAAAATTTCTTATTTCAGGACCCAAAAAATTCTATACGTGCGTTGTGATCCTTGAAGATGCATTCCTCAATTTTACTAGGTCCTTACAGAGGAAAATATGTGATATCTAAAAAAAACTAGTCCAGAATCACATATTTTTGAAAAAATTATTACCTACTCACCAAAATCCTTCGAAATCTTAATTTTCTATTTTAGGGCCCAATAAAATCTTGAAAAGCGTCGTGATTCCTAAAGATACTTTTTTATTTTTTATCGGGTCCATACAGATAAGAATATATGATATCTTGCAATAGTAACCCAAAATCACATATTCCAAAAAGAAATTGTAGACTAACACCCCTGAAATCATAAGTTTTTCTAAAATCATAAGTTTCTACTTCAGAGCCCAAAAATTATAATATGAAAGCTTCATGAGCCTGAAGATGCATTCTCTTTTTTATCGAGTCCTTACAAATTAAAATACACGATATTTGAAAAAACTGGCCCGAAACCATATATTTTTAAAAAATTCATGGACGAATACCCACCGAAATCCTCCAAAATCATAAATTTTCTATTTGGGGCCCAAGATATCTTAAACGAGCATTGTGATCCCTGAAAATGCATTTTTCATCTTTTACCAGATCTTTATAGACGAAAATATATGATATCTGGATAAACTTATTCAAAACCACATATTGCAAAATAATACATGGACTAATACTTATCGAATTATAAATTTCCTATTTTGGGGTAAAAAAATTCTAGTACCTTGATCCTTAAAGACAATTATTCATGGTGTTTACCGGATCCTCATAAATGAAAATGTAATACCTGAAAAAATAGGCCTAGAACCACATATTCCAAAACTAGCACAAACCACATATTCCAAAAAAAAAATTATGGACTAATACCCACTGATATCCTCAAAAATCATAAATTTTTTATTTCAGGGCCTAAATGCAATACGAGTGTCGTGCTTCTCGAAGATGCATTTTCTGTAGTTTACCGGGTCCTTATAAATGAAAATATATGATATCTTATAAATTTGGCTTGGAACCACATATTTCAAAAAAAAATTGTTGACTAATATCCACCATAATGCTCCTAAATCATAAATTTCCTATTTCAGAACTTAAAACTTTTTAAACAAGTGCATCAATCCTGGAAGACGCATTTCCTATCATTTAGAAGGTCCTTACAAATAAAAAATGTTATATAGTGAAATTGGCCCTGAATTACATATTGCAAAAAAAAAAAAATATTTGGACTAATGCCTACCGAAATTATATACTTCCTATATGGGGCTCAAAAAAATTCTATACAAGCATCGTTATTCTCGAAAATATATTTTTTATTTTTTTATTGGGTCCTCACAGACAAATATATATGATATCTGACAAAACTGGCCCGAAATCACATATTATTTTTAAAAATATGTACTAATATCAATCAAAATCATAAATTACCTATTTCGGAGCCCAAAAATTCTACATGAGCGTCGTGATCCCTCAAAGACGCATTCCCTATCCTTTAACATTTCTTTTCAGATGAAAATATATGATATTGTGCAAAACTTGTCTAGATCCACATATTTCAAGAAAATAAGTGAACCAATACCTATTCGGATCTTTCAAAATCATAAATTTTTTATTTTAGAAGCCAAATTTTTTTATTCAAGTATTATAATCCTCGAAGATGCATTTCTCATTATTTACCAGGTCCTTACAGATGATAATATGTGACAATACTAGTTAAGAACCACATATTCAAAATAAATTTGTAGACTAATCCCACGAAATCATACAATTCTTGTTTTAAGGATAAAAAATGTTATACAAGCTTCGTAATTTCAAAATACGCATTCGTCATTTATTGGATCCTTACAGATGAAAGTAATGATATCTGGCAAAACTTGCTTGGGACCACATACTTCAAAAAAACTCATGGATTAATACCCACTGAAATCCTCCAAAGTCCTTTAAAATCATAAATTTATGATCCCAAAGACGCATTCCCTATCATATGTCGAGTCCTTACAGATAAAAATATATATTAGCTTTCAAAATTGACCTGGAACCACATTTCAAAAAAGAGCTTCTGAAATCGTAAATTTTCTTTTCGGGGACCTAAAAGATTCTATACGAATGTCATGATTCCCAAAGATGCATTTTTCGTTGTTTACTGGATCTTTTCAAACGTAAATCTATAATCCATAGGAGTGGATACCACCATTATCTGTAGAAAGATCTCAGGTGCAAATCTGTGGGGTCGATTATCTAGCAGTGCTGGCCCAGAACCATATATTTCAAAAGAAATTGTGCACTAATACCCACTGAAATCCTATAAAATCATAAGTTTTTTATTTCGTGGACTAAAAATTTTTATACCAGCATTATGATCCTTGAAGATGCGTACCCCATCATTTATCATGTCCTATAAATGAAAATATATTATATTTGAAAAAATTGTGATTAATAACCAAAGAAATCCTCTAAAATCATAAATTCTTATGCTAGAGCTCAGAAATAATATACGAGCGTTGTGATCTCCGAAGACGCATTCCTCGTTATTTATTAAGTCCTTATAAATTAAATAAATGATATCTGACAGAACTATCCCGGAATTACATATTTTCAGAAAAATTCGTGGACTAATACTCACTGAAATCATAAATTCATGTTTGAGGGTGCAAAAAAGTCTGTGATCCTCGAAGATGCGTTCCCCGTAATTAACCAATTCTTACAGATAAAAATAAGTTATATTTGAAAAAATTAACACGGAACCACACATTTCAAAATAATTTGTGGGTTTAATACCCATCAAAATCCTATAAAACCATAAATTTTGTAATCCGTAACATAAAAAAATACTATACGAGTGTCGTCATCCTCATGGATGCATTTCTCATTGTTAACGAGGTCCTTAGAGATAAAAGTATATGCTATCTGGCAAAACTTTCTTGGATCCACATATTCCAAAAAAAATCATGGATTAATACCCAACGAAATTCTCTAAAATCATAAATTTTCTGTTTGAGGACCTAAAAATTCTATACGAGCATCGTGATCCTCAAGACGTATATTTCATCATTTACCAAGTTCATACAGACAAAAATATATGATATCTAGCAAAAATTGGCCCAAACTACATATTTCAAACAAAAATCTATTGATTAATACCCTCCAAAATCATAATTTTTTTGTTTCGATGCTCGAAAATGCTATACATGCATCGTGATCCCCCAAAGATGCATTCCCAATCGTTCACTAGTCCTTACATGTAAAGATATATGATATCTGACAAAATTGGCCCAGAACCACATATTCCAGACAAATCTGTGGACTAATACTCATCGAAATCCTCCGAAATCATAAATTTACTATTTGAGACAAAAAAAAAACTCTACGAGCATTGTGATTGGCAAAGATGCATTCATCGTTGTTTATAGGGTCCTTACAGATAAAAATATATGATATCTGATAAAATTAGCTGGAAACACATATTTCAAAAAATCTCGTATAGCAACATGTATATTGTGTAGCCACATGTATCCCGTGTTGCACCATGTATCCAGACGCAAAATAAAAATAATACAACCTGTAATTTTCTGAACTAGTGATAGTAGAAGTAATTGACTTCTAAATATGTATTTTGTGTACTTTACCCAATAAATTGAGCTTCAAAATTTATGAAAAATAGATATTAGAAGTGGATATTTTGTCAAATGATGTTTTGGGCTGAATAGATGTGTATGTAATGAGCTTACGGGCTGGTCAAAATAGCCCATAGGTCAAGCGGGTCAACTAAGTGGGCCAATTATGATGAAGTTTGGACCCAATTTTGAATTGGAAAAATTCTTTAACTCCTCTTTCTAATTTATATTTTTTTTGTGCTTTTAAGTAGGATCTAATAAGTTTTTTCTTTTAACATACTATATAATAATATTTAAGTAATAAGCAGGTAATAATAACAAATGGAAAAGATCATGATTTATCTCTCTAATTTTGTAATTTAAAATTGATATACTTTCTGTTTAAAGGATAATTCGCATATACCCTTACTATTAGACAAATGACTCACGTGTAATAAGTAAATTACGAATTGGGAGCCTATGCAGTTCTTTGGATGAATTAATTTAGTACCAATAATTTGCGAGGTAAACAAAAAGCCCTTTCTCAAATTCAAAAATGTGACCAAATGATGACTCTACACAATACCCTAAAAAAGTCTCACATCAACAAAGCAAGGGATAAATGTTGGATATATAAGAAAACAAGCCTTAAATGCTAATTACTCGTTTTAAATCCTTGAGGGCCTATGCTCAAAGCGGATATCACTAGTGAGTTGAGCTGTGAAAATTATGTTATCAAAGTCACTTCGCATGCAACCTTGAACGATGATGAGAAAACCTTAGCGAAGATGCTAAGCCCCTAAGGGGGTGTATATATGTAACACCCTAGGCAAATTTCACTTCAAAAAAATACAAGAGACGTTTGAAATTCATGAGAGCCTAAGCCCTCTGGTTATATAAAGAGATTCAATTTCACCCACTTATTGGCTTTTATTATTCTCAATGTCTTCAACACGGACCTTCACGCAGTGAGAAGCCAGAATTTTTACTAGAGGTTCAGAATCTAAAAAAGTGAATATACTAACAAGTTGAAGAGGTTCAACATCTACTATATATATACATAAAAGATAATTTTAATCATATAAAAATAATATAATTTTCTATCGAAAGGGGTTCACCCTAACCCTAATGTGGCTCCGCCTCACGCAAAGGTTTGAGTTGTTTTTGGATCAAATACGCGATTTTTTAAAAAATACTAGCAGTGATAAGAGTCAAACTCAGTATATTTGGGTTCTTTTGTTGTTCCTTTAAATAGTTGTGAAATTCTATCTCTTCTCTTAATAAAGTTAATAGTCTTTTTTCGGGGTTTCATTAATATTTATATTAGCATTTAATTATATTTGAATTTTGTGCATTATAATTTATTTTGAAAGGCGACGGCCCCTATATAATTTATTTTAATATCAAAAATTTGGACTCAATTTTTTTAAAAAAATATTAAATTTCAACAATTATTCCATTGCAATTCATATTGATAAGTTCACTTGTCCATTACTTTTCGTGATTTTACGGCATGAGTTTTTCCCAACTACAAAATCATAATAATTATTTTGAAAAGAGTTTTCTATGCTTTCAATAATATATCTTACGTAGCAATTGTTGATTGTTGGGTCCACTGTCCACTATATTGAAGATGAATACACAGTAAGGGAGTCTAATTTGAAGGTGTCTAAATAATTATTATATAAATTAAAGCGTTTAATTATTGTTAGAGATTAATTTAAAATATCTAACAAGATTAGATTTGAATATATATTTATGTGTTATGTCAATATTATTCTTATTCAATATTTTTTTTTATATAAAAGAAGAGTGAACAAAGAATCTCATGGAGCAATTAAAAAATCGACAAACATAAATATATTTTTTAATTTAGTCTCACCCCATATAATAAAATTATGTATAATATATGTATTTATTTATTTAAATTTATATAAATTTAATATTTATTTATATACGTTTAAAATTAAAAAGCATAAATTAGATGTAATCTGACCAACTAGTTCCCTTTTTAATATTGTTATTATTGAAATTCCAATACGTTGGTCTTTCATACTTCTAGACACACACTTCAATATAATTCTAAGCATGGAGATTTTCAATTTGCTTAGAAAGACGGCAATGCAAAGAAGTTTATTCACCAAAATTTGTTTTTCTTTTAATAAAATAACATTATCATTAAGGTTTATCAGTCTCTACGATATAATTTACCTTTTCAATAATTACATCGTATTTAATATTTATCAACTAGATAAATTTGAATGTACTCCAGATACGTGAAATGCATTAAAGAGAAACATACTCTCTATTAAAAGTAATTATTTTCAAATTTCAAAATTGGATTTCTAGCTTAAATTGGTGATTAAAATGTAACTAAAAAAAAAGCAAGAAATAAAGAAAAAATTGCTCAAAATTTTGTGTGGAAACTCCCCTAGAAAGATTTTAGTCAAAATCTCAATAGAAATTTACTACTATTGTTATTACTAGTAAAGTGATACGAGTTTAAATAAAGCAATATGAATATCATATAGCCAATTCTAATTAATTTGAAATTAAGGCATAATTGTTATTTTTTTTTTTATAGTATGTTGGGGTTATCAACTTTGGATTATAATGTTTTATGACTAATTATATTATTTTTTATTATTTCGTTGCACAAGTTACTTCAATTTGTTACGAAGTTTTATCAACATCTCCGAAGAATTTATATAATTCCTCTTCTTTGTAAATATCTTCGTTTAATGCATATTACATGACTTAATTTTTTCTCATGAAATTAAAAAAAATAGCACATACATGTAATTTGTTAGTTATTTCTTCTTCTTTTCTTCTTTTTTTTTTTCAATCAAAATTATCATTCAATATTTTTGAATCATATAAGATATATGATAATACTTTACTATCATAAACATAAAATGCATGTGTTAGATTATTTTTTTCAAATTATTATGTTTGAATTGGAAAATAATTTCCAAATATATAAAGAGTGGATATAAGCTTCTTATTTTAAATGAATAATCAAATTTCAAAAGTGAAATAATTTGATAAGATTTTTTTTTTTACATTTTTTAATTTAAAACATGTGATATTTATTCACATTTAGCAGGTCTTAAAACTCTATCCTGAACAATATCACCAAGCCACTTTGTGAATTTAAGAATATTCACAATGTTATGTTACAACACTAAACTGGTAGAAAGATAAGATTTAGTAAATGATAAAAATTTTAAATTTTAATTTAATATATATAAAATTATTCAATTTGAATTTCAAAATAAATATAGTTACACATAATGCTTCGTCTGATATAATACGTTCATATCAATAGTTTTTTTTAATATTTAATAAAGTTCATATCAATAGTTAAAATAATATAAAGTTCATATCAACATCCTTTTTGTACATTTAGATCAAAATTTAAAATATTTAATAGATAGTATAGGTAAATATAATATAGATGTGACATTAATTGAGATTCCTTACGCAATATTTCATCAGAGAAGAATAAAGTTAATGAGTTTTGTTGAAAAATAATGGCTCATTTTAATTATTTTAAAATAAAAAATCTCACATGATAAGATAATTTTAATTTAAATTTGAGATAAAAAGATAAATTAAAATTTCATATCTTATTAACATGTCTCTCTATCAATGTCCATGTATAATGAAAAGTATTATATATAATCTACTCATTTTTTGTTTGTAGTAGATTATTTGATGGTTCATTTGTTATAATTCATGAAAATAAAAAATATTTTTTCTCTTTTCATGTATAGCAAGAGTTTAACCGATACAACCTTCATTTTCTCATATATTATTAAGGTAATAATAAATTGATAACCAATTAATATATTAGACATAAATTATTTTCTTTCACAAATGAATGAAGGAATTTGTGAGCAATTTCTTTTTTAAAAAAGGTAAAAACAGAATATGATAATATCTGGAGCTTATAAACCGACATTAAGTAATTATTTGCTACTAAAAATGACATTAGCAATTTAATTTATGTTAATATTAAAAAAGATAAACAAGAATACTAAGTTAAATGACAAGCTATATAAAAGATCTTCAGCCCCTTCTATGAAGTTTACTAAGAATTAATAAGCCTCATATCATACTAATTACAAATAGTATGAATAAACTGGGGGGTGTTAGTTCATCTCTTGATATTTCTATATATATATTTTTTTTTCTCTGATTACATTTGTTGCTTGTTGTATTATATTTTTTATATTTAGAGTGTTTGCTTTAAAGATCTTTGCATTTTTAGTGTTCAAGATTTGATATATATAAGCTTCGCACATTGCTATCTCGACTTCCTTCTTGAATTTACTCCATTGCTTTCTCTAGACCAACTGAAGCACTTCCTTGACCTTCCATTGTTTTACCGGTATTCTTATCCAGTTATATATTGCTTTCTACAGTTCATTCACTTAGCAGCACTTGCCAAACAAATGATCAGGATCCTCTTCTTTGTTATCATCACATATAAGACACATTGCATTTATGTTTCTGGTCTATCCTTTGTGAGTAACCTACCAAGGATAGCTAGCCACAAGACAAATTTATGCTAAAGGAAATCCTCGGCTATATTAGTTCTATCATATGCAACCTAGAAGCTGGTGGTAGCATAGCAAGATAGCCCTTTGATGTTGCTGTTAGCAGTTAGCACATATCGATTTTTCTTTTACCAATTTTGCATTTTAACCTTCAATTTATGCAACCTCTTTCAATATCAACTACAGTCATCCGGTGAATTGATAATCCAAAAATCATCTTTATTTTTCATATATACACTATTAACCCATAGTACATTTTTTTTTTCCCATGATCATTCATATAAATTTATCCACAGCTGCTATATTCCACAATTTACACTCCTTAATATCCAAACCTCCATATCTCTTGGGATGACCGACACACTCTCTCCCGTGCCACAAGGGGGATTTTCTTTTGCCCTGCTGACCCTCCCCAAATAAATTCTCTACATCTCCTATCAACTTCTTTCAACACAGATTGAGGTAGTCTAAACATTGGTTCCCAGAAGTCATGTAAAGAAAATAATACTGAGTTCACAATCTGCAACGTACCAGCATATGAAAGATGCTTAGTTGAGATAGCCCTGATCTTCTCAATAATCTTCATGCACAGTTGGTTATATTCCAATTTCTTCCACTTCTTTGGTAATGATGGAAGTCCTAGATATATAACAGGGAACTTCCCCCATGCAAATCTAGTCAACCTCAATAGTTTCTGAGCTTTCTCTTCATTCACACCAGCCACAAATAGATTTGATTTTTCTAAGCTTGCTTCCAATCCCGTTGTATTGAAAAAATGCTTCAAAGCTTCCATCACTCTTTGAACAGATGCCACATTACCTTTACAGAAAATCATCAAGTCATTCGCGAAAGTTAAGTGGTGTCAGTTGCTCTTCCTTGCACATTGGATGAAAGCTAAAGTTAGGCAGCCTGCTCATCTGATTCAAGACCCTTGATAAATATTCTATGACTAGCACAAAAATAAAAATTGATATAGGGTCTCCATGCCTCAACCCCCTTTTTTCTTTAAAATATTCATATATATCCCCATTCACTCTAGTTGAGAATTTGATTATAGTAACACATACCATAACCACTTGATGAATTTAAGAGAAATCCATAACCATGTAATATTTTTTTCACAAACTCTCATCTTACCACATTGTAATCTTTCTTTAAGTCTATTTTTATTGAACACCTTGGAGTTGTTTTTCTGCTGTAATGTCTCATTAATCATGACAAATGAGAACATTATGCACCAAAGGCCTTTCTTGCACAAATTCACCTTGAGCAGGATTCTCCAGTAAAGGCCGTACCTATTTCAGTCTATTACATAACAATTTAGAGATGCACTTATATACCACATTGCAATAAGAGATGCGTCTAAACTGATTAGCACTTTCTAGATTGGATGTCTTTGGTATTAGAGTGACTATTGTTGCATTTAACTGCTACAACAATAACCCATTCTTCATAAACTCTAGAATTGCATCAGTAATTAATTCCCTCGTAGTAGCACAAGTATCCCTAAAAAAAATCACTGCCAAATACATCTGGTCCAGGAATTTTGTTGGGATCAATACTAAATATAGTATATTTTACTTTTTTTTTAGAGAAATCCATTATGAAGCCCATTTATTGCTCTAATGTGCTCTTTGGATTAGAAATACTTCCCAGACTGTATTCTACTCCCATCAGTTTTTCATAACATCTATTTGTAAAAATTAACAAAAACGTCAGCTACTTTTCCTGAATATGTATGCCATTGTTGCTTCTCATCTTTTAATTGTGTCACAAGATGCATTAATTTTCTTTTTTTTAATCACTGAATGAAAATGTTTTGTGTTATCATCCCCGAGCCTTATCCAATTGACTTTACTTCTCTGCTATAGTAGAGATTCAATCATATTATTCAATCTATTAAAATCTCTGTTGACCTCTTTTCTTTTTTCTTTTTTTTTTTGTGCTTGTAACTGTAGATTCAAAGGGTCCATCTGTGATTGAGTGTGTGCTTCTCTCAACTGCTTACTTCCCTTATTTGCATCATTGAGAATGTTACTAAAGCTTTCTCTATGTAGCCTTTTTAGAATCTTTTGTAAACCCTTGAGCTTCTGAACCACTTGAAACATCTTACAACCTCTACCCTTCTTCCATTCTTCAGCTACCAATCTCTGAAAATCTGGATGAGCACTCCAATGTTACAACATTTAAAAGTGTTATTCTTATTAGTCTTTTCATTTTGTAGACTGATATACAAAGGGTTATGACCACTCACTCCCTCTGGCAAAGCAACCACTCTACGTGCTGGCATACCATCAATTCATTCACTATTAACAAAACACCAATCAATTTTGGAAAAAATTCTCTTTTATTCCTGCTTGTTGTTCCAAGTATATTTACATTCATGCATTGAAAGCTGCTCTAGCTTGCTCTCCTCCAAAAACTCCTGAAACTCTCTCAGCTCAGTAGATGTTACCTTATTCCCTCATAATCTATTCTTATTGTGTAAGACTGAGTTTAAATCTCCATTAACATCCATGATTCTTGCATGTTTGGTCCTAATTGAGCCATATAATCCCATAATTTTCAGTATTCTCTTCCTTTTTGTTGTAAGCACGTATAATGATAAGCCCAAATGTACATTGCAACCTCCCACACTTCACTTTACAAGTAATGACTTGTGCAGTTTCATCATTTATAACTGCCTCATATTGATCTTCGCTCCAAACCCACCATATCCTCCTGTTATACTGCGAAGCATGATTAAAACGATACTTCCATCCCCTAAATATTCTATCGGCCATCTCTTTTATTCTACTACTTTTTATTCTGTCTCTATAAGACCTATTATTCCAGCATTCATCTGATTACAGAGTTTTATGAGGCAATTCAGCCCCTTCATATTCCAAGCTAGTATATTAACCATCCCCACTTGGGACACAGCATTTATCACCCTCATTTACTACCTCTCCTTCTTTATTCCCTTCAAGATATTGATAGATTTTATAAATAACAATGAATAAATTACATTTCAATTCTATAATTAAAATAAAATAAATTGTAATATTTTATGCTATATCATAACGAAAAATAATTCTTTAAATTTTCGGTAGACTTTTAATAAATAAAAATATAATTTTTATATTTTGGATGATGAAATCTCAACTTAACACTATTAATAAGTATTAATCTTATCTCGATTATATGTATAATCCAATATGAGGAAAACAACTTACAAATATTACAATAGAAAAACAATTTACAAATAACAAAATTTAGACAATTAAGAATCATAAAAAAGAAATTTACTTTTATTAAGAACATTTTGGTATAAAGCATATTTATTTTTTACCATTAGCTTTAAATGTAATTTTTTTTTTAATAATTTAATAATTGAGTAAAAAAATTGCGCATCGTATATTAGCTCTAGTCAATTGAGATTAAGGCATGATTATGATTATTTTTAATTTTTATAATATGTTCAGGAGTGAGTGGGTTATCAACTTTGGAATTCGAATTAATAGAACTTTCAAAACTAGATAACAAAAAAAAAAAAAAAAAAAGATTAATGAGGTGGGTGAGATTTTTGACCTATTGATAATTAATATGTTTGACCTACTCATGAGAAGCTGTATTTTGAGGCTTTAAATAAATGACCACTAATATATTTTACTTACTCAACTAACTAATTAATCCAAACACCAAGAAATAGTAGATATGATTGTGAGTGATCTATTCTGGACCCCATTTTTTTCCCTAAGTAAATCACTTATATATTATAATATGCTTTGCTAACCTTATGATTGGTTTAGAGTGTAGAAAACGACATTTTATTGTAAATAAATTTTCTAATTGTTCTTATAAATTATGAAACTTTTAGATCACAACTTAATATCTTTTTTATAAGAAAAAATTATTACAAAGTAATGCTAAAAGTCAGTTTAATAATTTATATATACGAAGAAATATTAGATCCAAGTTTAACGTTGTCCTGAAGAGTAACTCAAAAGGCTACATTTACTTCTTTTTTAAAAGAAAATAGGAACAAAATTTAAATAGGGATAGTTATTTAAATCAAATAATGTCTGCCCTTTTTTTGTGCTTTGGTAAGGACTCAAATGTCATACAACTACAAGAAAATTTGACCACATTTTATTTTATTTGGTGCTAAACAATAACATATCACGCAAAGTGGGTTTGGAGAGGGTAAAATATATTATTATAGATTAAGAAAACAAAGGGCTTAATACATAACCGATTTTTTTTAACTTGTCATAATATTTCATTTAAATATTTGAATTAACCCATATTTAGATGACGACCTCAATTTTTAATAAAGTATTTTAATTCGACACTTTTAATTTAAATATTTTTTAAAAAAATATGTGTATTCTTATTCATCTATTGTGTAGTTAAATTAACAACATAAAATATATATTTTTTTTATTAGATGCATTTGTTTTAATAAATCGTAAAACTCTAAATATTTTCTACTTGAGGTGATGCATTTCAATTATTACAAATTAAAGCATTGTAATAAATTTACATTAGTGTATTATAATAACATGAGTTATCATTTTTATTAGCGTCGTAGCATGTAATTTGGCTAAATTAGAGTAATTTATAAGTGACCCAAAAAAGAAGGCAATCGTGAGGAGGTGGATTCACGTGTGATGTAGGAAGAACAAATAAATGAAAACACATAATTTGGTAGGGTCTTTATTAATGGAAAAAAATGGTCAAGAAAAAAAAAAACAATTTATATAAATATATAAATGACCAGAAAAAAGGGATAAAATTCACAATAGTCAGTTCTAAAATTTTAAAATTAAAGAATGGTTATTATTTTAGAGTTTCATAATATTATCTTAAGATTTCACTTGAAACTCTACAATAAGAGTAACTATTTGCCTTAAAGTTATTTCCATTGACATATGTTGCATTTATTCATATTCTAATTATTTGAAATTTATTTCGTATTTATTCTGGATTTTGAATTTTAGAAGTAAGGATTTAGCACAACATCCTGAGTTTTAAATTTTAAAATTCAAAACCCTAGAAATACTAATTATATTTTACTAGAAAAAAGTCAAAAAATGACCCGTAAATGATATTTTTAGGAATAGATTACATAATTAACCAAATATTCTTACCATATTTATATATTTTTTTATTATTTTTAAAATTATGGAATATATTATTTTTTAGGCACGATATATACGAAGGATCGCAATATGTAACTTGACCGCGATACATAACTCATCATACATCATATGTATCGTGATTACACAATATATTGCATATCTAACCATGTATCTGAATAACTTAACACATATCCTTATGTATCGATAAGATTACTTCAATTATGTATCGCGCCTAAATTATATGTCACAACCCTTAGTATGCATTTAAAGAACTTTTTGAATCATTTATCATGACTTTCTATATGTACCTCATATAAAAAATAAGTCTGTATGAAATGTTACAGTGGGGGCTCAAGTCACATGTTTGATAATGGAATCTCACTTTTCCTAAAGTAAAAAAAATAAAGAAAAAAGGGTCAATTTACTTTCAAAGGTCAATCAATTTTATCTTTCCTCATACTTTATGGTCATATTTATTCTCATCGTTATCAAATTTTTTACATATATTCCTTAATTGAATGGAAATACCCAAATAAAAAAATTACCCATTTTTGAAGGAAAAAAATATAAACCCGACCCGACCCGCCTTATTGTCCAAACGCCTAAAGGATTTTTTCAGCTCAAGGTGTCTAATTCATCTTTCACAAATAACAATTTTTATAGCCTCTAAAAAGTGGAACGGAGAGGGAATAATGCGTTTACGCGTTTGGATAATACGATTTTTTTTTTTTATTTTCTTTTTAAAGAAGGATTGATTTTTTAATTTGGGCATTTTCACCTAATTAGGTGACATAAGTGAAAGCATTGGTTACGGTGAAAAAAATATGACCATAAAATATGATGAAAAATAAAAATTGATAAATTTTAAAAAGTAATTGGATAAATTTGACTCTTTCCCCGTAAATAAATGATAAAGACATCCAATTTTGGACAAAATTCAATTACTTTCCCTCAATCAAAGGGAGAGTTGATTTCTTTTTTCCAATGAACCCAGAAAAAAAAGACTTAGTAAATTAATTTAAAAGATAGTTTTGTAAGAATGAGAACACCTTTAGTTTAATTTGTAGTTTCTAATTTAATATGTCAAAAAAGAAATTGATGTTAAAAGTAATTTATTTTAAAAAATTTTAATTAATCATATTTTAATTTAATTATCATCAAGGTATCTTCGTAAATATTAATTCTTCTTCAAACTTTTGTTAAAAAAAAATCATTATAAAAAGTTAGAATTAGTCTTTTTTTTTTTTTTCACCTTAGATTTAGGCTTCATCGAAATAGCAAATTCATAGACAACAGATATATGTTTGTATTTGAAGTTACATATATATAACTTATCATCATTGGAATATGTATTTGGCAGCATATGTCAAATAATTCTAAAGAATCGACAAAAAATGAAGCACTAAAAGAACACATCAACTGATTTCAATATTTGAAAACCCGACTTAATTTATTCAAACTTTTTAATAAGAAAAATCGATTGAATCCGAATTATATTAAAGTCTGATTAAATTTAAATTTATATCGAGAAATTTCATATCAAAAGATAAAGTGCTCCATAAGAAAGGTGACTTCACTCCTTAGTGATAGAGATTCAAATCCAAGACCTCTAATAATAATGAACAAGAAGTAAATACTTAAGCATTTCATTACAATATTTTGCTCAAGATAAAGTGGTTTGAATCAAATGAACTCAATTCCAGCAAAAAAGGTTCTCGAGAATCTTAACCCCAAGAAAATGAGAGGTAAAAAATAAACTAGTGATGGCACCTATGAATTTCCTGACTCTGCCAGAAATGATCGAAATTTTTTTAGCCTTAATCAACGAGTTCGATTCTTGAGAAATGAGAATATTTTGGCAAAGAATGCTTTTATCACTTTTAGAACTCGAGTTGATTGCGCATATATTATTCCTACCTCAGGATGATTGGTGAAAATTTTGGAAGACCAAATGTTTCAGATTCAAAGGACAATGATCAAATCATATGGCTTCTCAAATTTAGCATTGATAAAAGAACCAACTAGTAGCCCAAAAACTTCACAGAAACAAATGATATTTGTACACATTCAACAAGTTGAAACAGAGACAGTAATAAGGATTCAGGATATTGCAAGAACAAGAACTATTTAGAAATAGAAATAAATCATCTGAATTCTGAGAATCAATACAAGTTTAAAAGTGAAAAAAAAAAGCTCATAATTATACTATATTTTGGAAGAACCAAGAATCAAAAAAAAAATTACAAAGAAACCAAAGTATGATCATTAAAATATAGAACCAGCTGCAGCAAAGTACTGTAAAACTGGCTTCTAATTACCACATATTATGATCTTCTCTTCTATACATATCTTTGTTGCAAAGTTGCAATCTTTTTTCGATGCAAAATTTATTCTCTCCACAACTTCCAATGCTTGCTATTCATAACAACAATTCAAAAATAAAAATCTTGGGGAGATTGAATCATTCTTCTCTTTTACTTTCCTCCTCGTTCACCAATTTGTACTTTGGTAGTTTTTGTGGTCCCATAGTAGCTCAATTTTGTTCATGGCTTGAGGAGTTGAGGGGATAATAATTGTAGGAACAATTTTGTAGCTCTGAGGATACGATAGTGAAAGAATTAATAAAAGGGTGGTGGAGGTGGTGATGCGTAGGAAACTCCAATTACTGGTGGTAATGGACCTTCGTATACCGGAGTGGGTGGTGGGGGCGGAGAATGGTAGTAGTAAACGGGGGATGGCGGGGGTGGAGAATGATAGTGATATACTGGTGGTGGAGGAGGAGAGGGTGGAGGAGGTGGTTCGATGCAAGGAGGGGGTGGGGGTGGGGGTTCTATACAAGGTACTGGGGATGGAGGTGGAGGTGAATGAGGTGGTGGAGGGGATGAGTATACGTATACTGGTGGTGGAGGTGGCGAATTTGGCGGTGGAGGAGGTGAATTTGGTGGCGGAGGAGGGGGTGAGTTATAGTAGTAAGGTGAAGGGGGTGGGGGTGAGTGATAAAGGGGTGGTGAATTTGGAGGTGGAGGTGGGGGTGATCGTACACAATAAGGCAATGGTGATGGTGGAGGTGGTGAATAAACTGGTGGTGGAGGTGGTGGAGGTGGTGGTGAATAAACTGGTGGTGGAGGGGGTGGTGAATAAACTGGTGGTGGAGGAGAGGGAGGTGGTGGTGATGGTGGAGGAGGAGAGGGAGGTGGCGGTGGTGGTGAATAAACAGGTGGAGGAGGAGGTGGTGGTGATGGTGGAGGCGGAGGTGGTGAATAAACAGGCGGAGGAGAAGGTGATGGAGGAGGTGGAGATGGGGGTGAATAAACAGGTGGCGGTGGTGAAGGTGAAGGAGGAGTATAAACTGGCGGTGAATAACCAGTTGACGGAGGAGGGGCAAGCAAGGGTGGTGAAAGAGGCGGAGGTGGAGGCAAAACAGGAACAAACTTATGACATTTAAAAGCACCACAATGAATCCTCTTAGACAAAAAAGCCTTACACTGAGCAGCACTCCTTTGAGCAGGTCTATTCACCAAACAATTCCTTTCATCATGAAATTCCGGTAACCTCAAACAAATATCCGCTTCACCACTAAAGAAATTATAAGAATACGTAAAATTATCAAGCTTAGGAAGCTTACAAATACTCTTGGGTATGGTCCCAGATAGCATATTATGTGCCACATTCAATTGCTCCATATTAACCAAACCACCAAAACTCTCAGGCAATGGACCCATCAACTGATTAAAACTAACATCAAACACCGTCAAATTTCTCAACAACCCAATCTCTTGAGGCAAACAAGAACGTAACCCATTGTTCATCAAAATGGCCTCATTAAGACGACTCATGTTTCCAATACTCGCTGGAAGACACCCATGGAACTTGTTGCTCGCCAATACTATCACAGAAACTGGAGAATTCCCAAAATTGTCTGGTAACTCAAATGCAAATCGATTATGATTTAGGAAAATAGCATCTAATGGTTTATCAAATAGCTCCGAAGGTACATTACCTTCAAACTCATTGAACCTTATATCCAAGAATATCAACTTGGGTAAACTCAACACAACATAAGGAAACTTCCCAGCAAACCTGTTGTTACTCAGATCTAGCTCAAATAGTATTTTCAACTTGCGGAACTTTCTTGGTATTGTACCACAAAAACGGTTTGAATTAATGTGGAAAATCCCAAGATCTGACAGCAGTCCTAGCTCTTCAGGGAGGTACCCAGCAATGTCCCCATGGTTAAGGTCAATGCCGGCAACGGTACGAATTTTGGGGTTATCTAAAGCGGGAGCACAGAAGACTCCAGTGTAGCTGCATACATTAGGACCAACCCAATTCACAGTAATGTTAAAGGGATCTGAAAGGATGGCTTGTTTCCATGCTTGGAGCGCAATATAAGCATTCTTGATTCTCTCATTTTCAAAGACCATAGAAGGATCGATCTTTACATTTTCACCTCTATCACCAAACTCATCTCTGTAATACAAGAGTTGCCTGTGTTTGATGTACTGAGCTTCCCAATCATTTAACGGGCCAATTTCGGAGACAGTAAACTCAGCATTTGTGTGTTGAGTAAAGACGGAACACAAGAAAGAAAGCACAAAAAAGAGGTGAAAATGTAAAGAACAAATGGGTGTTTGTGTTTTCTCCTTCATCTCACATATGAGTCATCTGAAAAAAAATCAACAAGGCTTGTGTTCTTTAAGCTTTTCTGTTTTGAGGCTTCAAAGATTCAATTTTTAAGTAAATGTGAGATGAAAAAATGGATTTGAGGAAATGGGGTTTCGGGAATTTTGTTTATTTTTTGGGTTTAAAAATGGAATCTTGAAGCAAAAATGTGAGATGAAAAAAAGGGGATAATGGAAATGGGGTGCGGTTTGAGATGTGAGGGTGTTTTAGAGGAGAGAGAGAGGTTGAATTTATTTTTGGGTTAAAAGGGATTTTTGGTGTGTGTGAATATAGAAAGAGAAACACTAAATTGCCAATAGTATAAAAAAAAGACAGCTAAATCACAGCTCAAAGCCCACTATTCTCTCACTTTCTCTATAATAGATCTTAGCTGGCTATATATATACATTCTACTTCTCACCTCTAATGTTGTTTCTTTATTCTTGTAAAGGTACAATAGGAGTAACTAACAACCATTAGGGTTTTCAAAATTACATAATTAAGACCGTAATTAAGAGCCAAGTCGCAAAGAATGATTGAATGCATATTTTTCGTCGAAATATTATATGAAGTATATAGAGGTTAAATAATTGTTATTACTCACTAAAGAAGAAAATTTATAAACTCTTCGCTGAATTCCTAATTTCGCGATTGACTAGATAGGAAGATTTAGAAATCAAATATTGAGGTATAATGTTAGTAGATCAAGGGTTGTCCAGTTTACATTTAAGTATTATAATATTACTTTTCTACTATTTTTATTTTTAGATTTTACTTTTTAGTATTGGATATTATTTTATTTAATTTAGTTATCGCGTTATTTTGTTGTTATTACTGCTCCATGGCCTTTTTTTTCTAACTATCATTTGCTTCACTTACTTTTTTTTGAGTTTTATTTAAGCTGAGAGTATCAAAATTAATTTCTCAACTTTCATAAAGCACAAGGTACGTACATTGATGGAGCTAAAAGTTTAATTAAAAGGGTTCAGAATATAAAAATAATAATTTCATGCAGAGCCAACTGAAGGGGATGCAATATGTATTATATATATTTAAAAAATAATTTAATTAAATATAAATAATATAATTTTTTTTTTCAAAAATAATTCAACTGAACCCATAAACACAATGTAGCTTCACGAGAAATTACACTAGTATGCACATTTATAGTGCGTGCAAGACCACAAAGTTAATGCTATTTCAATACATGTGATATTTGCGCGGCGCATAGCCCATGAACAAGTCTTGTAATGTTTTATTTTGTTTGTTTTGAGTATATTAAGTTTTTAAATTTTATTTTAAAAACAAAATCCAAGTAGTATATCCGTTCATCATTGCTTCGAAGTAATTGATAAAAAATTTTGTCAAGTGACTAGAAGATTATAAATTCAAATCTTAAAAATAGTTTTTAACAAAAATACAAAATACAAAATAAAATTGTATAAAAAAATTTTGATGGTCAAACTCTTTCCCTCATTCAGGGGCAGAGCCATAATTAAGATTATTTATATATATATATATTAAATATTAAACTTCGTTAGATTAATTTATATGTTTATTTCTAAACTATTAGAATAAAAAAATTTTAACTCCACCTCAGGAGAAATGAAGTGGTATTGTTTTTTCACATTCTCCACTTACAAGATGTCCTTTTTTTGACTTATTAACATCCCTATAGTCTTCTATCCCTCTTCTTCCGCCATCCACGCCCGACAAATGCTTTTGCTTTCTTTTTCCTTCATTAATTAGTAACAACCGAGAAAGGTAATGGATGGAACCTTCTATAAATGACATACCAATAGTCTATTTGATCAAATTTATAAAATTAATTAATTTTAAAGTATAATTTTTCTTTTTTAAAAAAAATATATTTTTGATGAGAATCAGTCTAACTTATTTTTTCTAAAATAATTTACAAAATACTTTACTTTGTAATAATAAATACTTCTTCAAAAAAAAAAAAAAATTGACCTCCAAAAGACTTAACCAAACAGACTATTAAGATAAGGTTTGATATAGTTTTGTGCTTTTGGTTTCTTATATAAGCATGTTGTCACTCACTTTGAACAATTTAGTTTATGTCTTCATTCTTGTCCCATTTTGGATGGTTGTTACATTTTTTTCCCACTGCATCATATTGTATTATAATATATTGATTAAAAGAATATTTAAATAGATTGAATTATTTCAAAATGTCACACGCAAACAATTTCAAGAATATGCTTATAACATTAGGAAGAAAAAGTAGGGTGCTGTTCCAAAAAGTTATTGTAAAAGAAAAGTAAGGTTAAGGGTAGCATATGAGTATTATATTAAATAAAAAACAAGAGCAAAATGAAAAAGACACGTGAATTTAGGATTTAAGTTCAATGGGAGCATCACTATTTTTAAAATGCGAATTAAAATAAGGAATATTTCAAATGCCATTTAAAAAAATAAAAAGAGCTACTGTAGTAGAAACTTGAATTAAGAGCATACACTCACTCTCAAGGCCTAAGGACACAATAACCAAATGTCTCAATCCAACATATATGTTTGAGAATTTCTTTAAAATATACCATAGTTATTCAAGATATACATAATTCTTCAGGAGATTAACAGGTGTTTGTGTGCCTCCTCAACTCTTAATATAATAGGTCCGCCCTGAGTAACGATATAATCACGATCATTACATAAAATGAAACTTTTGTAACATTACATTGGAACAGATTTAATAATAGGATACAAGAATTAATTAAATTAGGTAACATGCAAATTAAAGGTTTATTTTCTTACAAGTGTATTGTATCATTGTATAGTCATCTTTGATTCTGTTTCTTTCTGTTGTGTTTGGACAGTGGATTTGCGGCTCTATTTTTAGGTTGATCATATGGCCCAGCTTCTGTAGTGCAAAACGCCTCTATCGGCAGCCATCCATAACAATTTTTGGGTCGGGTCTTTAAGGTAATGTCATAACAAATATTTTGTTTTTGCTGATAATGTATAAAGTCATTTTTCATATTTTTCTGTGAGTTTTGTTTTAATCAGACTGTCATGTCAACACAAAAGGAGTACAAAATATTTTGCTATTTGACAGTCACGTCAAAAGAAGCACAAAAAAATAAATTTAGAAAGTTAATAAAACCCTATAAAATTTAGATGTGTCACAATAACTTTCGATATAATTTAAGGTTAATTGTACCTTATCCCTTTAAATTTTTAGGAATAAGGTTTGAGGTCCCTCTATCACTCCGTTCGTGGAATTCATATAAACTTAAGTATATAATGAGTACCACCGTAAGGCACTGATCTATTGAAATATAAAAATTGAATTTATTAGTATTACCACACTACATATTTCATCAAGAGATTTTTTTTTTCTTCCTATACTGTTTAAGAAGAAAAGTAGTTGTATACTAGTTTCTTAAGCAGAAAAAAATCTGGTATCACCATCAACTATTTCTAAGTACTTCTTGTAAATTTTGGCTGAGTTTACACAAATTCCATACAGGCCGGTACTATATGGTAGGCACACTTTTAATTTCTGCCTTGGACATGCATTTCCTTGGTTGTTAGAAAAAAAAAATCTATTTACTTGCAAGTATCATTGTTCTAGGTCATTTGTTTGAGTAGAAGTACTCTCACCATCGGAGGGCTGGATTGTGACGGAATGAATAATCGATTGTTCAACTATTTTGCATTGAAAAAGGCGTATCATAGAGAGACTAATGCTTGCCCGAATTGAAGGGAGTCAAACCAATCTATGTCCAAAATAATAGGGTTATTATTATTGATAATAATAATAACAACAGTAATTTTTTTCTCCTAGCAATTTAGTGGTGACTACCTATAGTTTTGGCTTTTATCTTATTAGTACTAAAATAATTGTCAAGTACTCTTTCAAATCATATGACTCCCTTGAAAAGTTGTGTGTGTCCCCCCTGAGATAGCTTAGGTAGCTCGTTATTCATCTTATGACAAATAGGTCTAATTTGAACTAATCAAAATATAATTTGGTTCAAATATAAGTTGTGTTTAGGAACCAACTACTTCTCCACTGTGTCAGAAAATATTATCATTTATATATTTGATTAAATTGTTTAATCTTTTGGTCAAATATATATGGGACAAATAATCTGAAAGTAGTTCATAAATTATTTTAATTTTTTCTATAGTAATTTATAAGAGAATGTTCCAAACCTTCAATCATACACAATCATTTGATTACCCTAAGTTATCAAACATGATTTACCTAAATTTTTGTTGCTAAACTTAGCTGGCTATACTTTCTTCTTTTTTTTTCCATATATTTAACTTGTATATCTGATGTAAAAAACCTAATGTGTGATATGTAGATTAGAATATATTAAGTATTCGAATCCTAAATGTCACGCATAAATTTTTTATACTAGATTAATGGAGAATGACAAAAAAAAAACAAACTTATTATTTGCCAATTTTCAAATCGTTATCAGTAATCCACATATTTTTTAGGTTATAAACATTACCATGTTATTTACGAACTTTTTAGATTTTTGTGGGAAAAAAACAATATTATAACTATCTCCAGAAAATCTAAGGGTAAGACGAACATATTATGTGTGTAAACTAAGCAGTTGTTATGAGTTTGAATTTTGAATCTCGGGTTTATCATTTATCAATTTTTAAATGGTGTGAGTTAAGTGCATATCATGAGCTTGAGTTTAATCGCAGATAAAAACATGATATTTAACTAAAGGGGTGAATCTATATATCTTTTACTGATTTTTAAATCGTGAGAGTTAAACGCATCTGTGCATATCATAGTTAAGCTCGAATCATGCCACAGACAAATAAATAAAGACTAATGAATCATAAAAGAGATAAATTTGTTATTCATCAATTTCTAAATTGTGTGAATTAAGCGCTTGTCATGAGTTTGAATTCTTAGATATTTTTTTATTATAAATGATTAACTCAACTATTTAGTGTTGGATTTATGTCTTAAATATTTTAAGATATAACAAAGGAATAATATGGGCCTATACATCCTCTCAATTCTTAGCAACTACCACATGCCTTCAACAACTTTAGGATATTATGGGAATAATGCTGTAAGATGACTGTATATGTGTCAAAAAGTAAAATTAATTAAATGAAATGGGATTGTTTAAGTTCAATGAATTGGAAATATAACTATATTATCTTGTCTTTAATTAGAAATACATACTAATTAATCCACACTCCATTATTGCACTTTGATTAATTTGTAACATACTATTTGGTTTCATACTTCTACCAATTATTTATAATTAAGTATTTAATTCATCTTTGAACATATCTAGAACAAGTAAAACAACTCCTCAAGTCTTGTTTCTTTTGAAGAGAATATTTTGTCTAACCTAAAACGAAAAATAATTGTTTAATTAAGAGTAAAGTAGTAATATATATCAATCGTGTTGAATGATTACATTAGAATAAAAAAATAATTATTTTTAACTTTGAACAAGTTAAAATTAAAATTACTGAATTCGATCGAAACCTATATTCTAGCTTTGACATGGTATGTTTATATGCCAAGTTAGCTTTTGGGCATGAATACATTTTTTTTTATGTTATTTTTTAACTAATAAATGAAGGGTTTAACTTATGTATACTAGTTGTATATGTATATATTTAAATTATTATGTATATACTTTAACTAAATATAGCAATGTTATTTGGTAGTTTCTTTTTATATTTCCAGGTGCTGTACGTTTTCCATTTCTCAACTTATTATAAAAGAAAAAATAATGTCAACTTGCCAGCTTAGAACAACTTGGAGGCACCAAAAGGTCAGCCTGGTGTACTAAGATCTCGTATATGGTCCGAAAAAGGATGGGTCTATTATACACAATTTTATCATATATTTTTCTCAGATGTTATTTCAAAAGCTCAAACCCGTAGCATCTTGATGGCAAAAAAAAAAAACTAATGTCTTTTGGGTTAATTCCTTAATTTGTGGTCAATTATTACAATTACTGAACTATAATTGAATTTATAATTCTTCTTCAAAATCTCCTATCAATATTCCACTTAATAAAGAAAAAATCATTAATATGTTTAATTCCTTCTTTAGAATCACATGCAAGAAGTCTTTTTCATTAATCTATTGATTGAAAAAGAAGTATATATTTGAGGTTAAGGAGAAAATCATCCAGTATGGTCAAAATCAGTTTTTTGACTTTATCTTAAGAGGTATCGAATTTGAGCTTGTTAAATAATTTTATTAAGAAGTATTTTAGTTTTTAATATAATATATTTTTTATATGAATTTAAATTTAGTCAAACCTCAATATAAATATTAACATCAAATGGGACATTAAAGAAATATTTTCTGAGAGGCACAATTAATATTAAATAAGGTGAAAATTAGTTTATTGCTGCATTACTATTAATTTCTTCAGATATGGATGCATAACAGTGAAAGAAAAAGAGTTTTAAGATATAAACACATTCAATTTTTTTTTTAAAGATTATAAACCTTGTATTTCAAATGGCTTGATAGCGTCAAATTTTTTTATATATATATATATATATATATATATATAAGAAAAAGGTACAAATATTCTTTTACGATCAATTTTTTTTATGACACATCTTAACTTTATGTGAGTCATATTACCCCTAAACTATTTTTAAGTGTAAATAATGCACCTTTTGGTGCTGATGTAGCATAGCAAATATGCACACTCTTTTTAAAGCAAGTGAATGACGGAAAAAAAATCTAATTTTATTGAACAAATATCCTTTTCAATTGGACAATTAATTAGTTATTACATTTAGTTTTAACATTACAATTTATATATATTTAATTATTTCTTTCTTTCCTTGTGAAATACTTATTTTTCTCCTCACTTTATTTTTTTTTCTTTCATAGATTTTGTTATCTTTTCGATTTTAATTAATTTTTAAGAATGAAAATGTATTTTCTTTAGAAAAAAAATAATTTTTTTAAAAAGGTGTCCTTATTCTTAACGCTATGTTCTTTTTATTTGATATTCTTTAATTTTTTGCAAATCGGTTAAATTATTTTAAATATACATTTCAAATTTATCAAATAAAAAGAAAGGCAAAGAAAATAAAAAGAATAAATAAAAACAATAGAAAAGAAAATGAAATTAGTTAAAAAAATTTGAAAAAATAAAAAATTTAAGTATATTTTTGAAAATATTATACACAAGAAAATGTAAATTTAAAAATTATGTGTATTAACTTGATATAAATACAAGGCAAAGAAAATAAGAATGAATTTTTTTAAAAGAAATTATAACAAAACAAAAAACAAAGTAAAAAAAAATCAGAAAAATACACTTCGGCGCTTGCAAGTCACCATACCTCATTTACTTGAACAATGGTGTCACGTCATCATAAAAGGAACAAATAAATACATAAAAAATTATCTTTATAGGGTAATAGGACTCTTGTAAAATTAAATTGTATTATTAAAAATTTGGTCATAGTCAAGGATATTTGTACCTTATCTCTATATATAACTTAAATTCTTTAAAAAAATATATAATGGGGTAAACCTGTTTAAATCATAGCAAAAACCAAAAAGAAAAGTAATTTTCCCATTGGCCTACCCTAGGAGGCTTGAAGAGCTGAGCTATTTGATATCTGACTGTTGAATATATGTATTGACGGATGACTTAAAGTTAATAGAGCCTAATTTAAAATTTTAAATATATAAATTAGCAATCTCTTTTCTTATCCCTTAATTATCCATTTATGCTAATAGATACACAATTTATTATACTACATGCTCAGTAAATTTTACATTATTGTTTGTGTCAAAAATATTGATTTTACCAAACCAACATACATTTTCAAAGAGTCAAATGTCAATAGATTTCATAAAAAAAGAATTACTGTTTTTTAACAATATCAATATACTGATCAAGTATAATACTAACTGTATATATTTTACTCTTCTCCATCTTATCTCATTCTAAAAGAGTATATTTATATTTTTAAAAAATAATAGATATTCGATGAAATAATAGAAATATCATGAGTGTGTTAACTTTACCATAAAAGAAGGGAAAGACAAAGTGGGAGCCAAAGAATCATATGAAAATTGTTGTATGAAAAATGGGTCCCAAAATTGTGTGGCAAAAATAACTAGTTTTTGAATTGAAAGGCTGTCTGCCTGCCTACCTACCTATTTGCTTCCTCTGCCGACGAAAACAGAACCAAGAATATCGTGAAGTTGTGTTAACACCGCAAATGTCAAGGCTCCTCTTTTTCTTTTCTTTTTAAGAGTTAAAAAAGGGTAAAAAATATATTTATATTATTTTATTTTAAAATTTTATATTAAGTTTTTTTATTTGAATTATCACAAAATATCTAGTAACATATTTTTGAGTTATTCATATTTGAATTTTCATGTGTATTTATTAAATAATTGATAGTTCATGTGTGTTTCGCTATGATAGCTCAGATACATTTCTCAAATAATTAATAATTTAAGTTAATTTATGCACTTCGAATAATTTTATGCCGTACGTATAACTATTATTACTTATCATTTTCCATTATTAGCGTATTAGTATCTCAAGTAATGTTACGAGATAATTATTACTTCTCATCACCTTCTATCAATAATAGGTGTCAATATCTAAATTATTTTTACGAATTGTTTATTATTTCTCACCAGAAATATATATATCTTAAATAAAATGAGAAAAAATTACCTAATATTTTAATTTCTGTTGAAGTTGAAATTGGGATTTTATAATTTTCAATATACTTTTGTCGATCACTAGAATACACCCTCAATTCCTCGATATTCCTTGTTATTTGGTTTCAATATATGTTTGTATTAGTTATTTAAATTTATTTTAATGAAGCTGTAAATTGATAGGAGAATATATAAAAGTTGAGAGGGGTTGAATAAAAAGGAATATAAGAGATAGTAGTCACATATTTATTGGTCTAAAGTTGTACAATTTATTTATTTTTAATTTCTATCATTCAAAATAAATATATAAAAAAACCAAGGCATTCAATACCCGCTATCAATACTTAAAAAAGAAAAACTAACCTTATATTCAGTGCAATTTTTTAATAGAGGAGATTCATAATACATAACCATGTACATTTCTTTTAATATTAAATTAAAATTATATTATTTAATTTAATGTAAATATGAATTTCGAATAAATATAACTAGTACATTTTAAAAAAAAAATATTTTCCCAAAACTTACCTGGCTCTTTCTTCTCTGTGAAGCTCTTTTCCTTTTTCATTATTTTCTTTTCTTTACATCTTTTATTTGTTTACTTTTTTTACTTTATCCCTTTTGGATATTTCTTTCTGTGGCTGGTTCTTTTTTGTTTGTTTTTAAAAAATATTCCACTTAATTTGTTTAAATTAATTGTCCCCAACTTTATATCAGCCAAACTGCTTTTGTTCTGGCATTATACTTATCTTGAGTTTTAACCAATGCTAGTTGCTCAACTTTTTTTAATATAATTAAATATTATTTTACATTCACCTATTTAATTAATTTAAATTCGCATCATGTAAAATCGTTTAAGAGAGAATTTTATCTGTCAATAATTTCTTCATCATTAGAGAACAAATCTGAAAGTGAAGCATTAAAGAAACTGTGCGATCAGGAGGTCACTATTCAACTGTGAGAGCGGTCTTCGACAAAAATACAAAATAAGACTATATACAATAATTCTTTAATAATTTAATCGTTTTCAAACCTCATGAACAACAAAAAATTTAGTGCACCTTGTTACCGATCAAATCTAAAATTCCTAATCAAAGGTGAACAATCTCATAAAACTTGGATATAGAAATTTTAGGTTTTTCAAAATAAAATTGACTTATTTAAAATTATATCACCATATTAATACTCCATTCGTTTAAAAAGAATGATCTATTTTTCTTAGTTCGTTTTAAAAAAATATTTTTTGTTATATTATTTTAATTTTAACTTTTCAGACATGTTTAAAAATATAAGATTAAATAACATTTTAATATATTTGATATAATTTTTATTTGAGACAGTAAAATTAATTTTTTTATATTCAAATTAAATATATATATATATATATATATTAAATACTGAAGAAATAATTTAATTGAGTCAAAGGGTGTATTTAATCACCCAGAAAAAAAGAGTGTGACAATAATAAAGAAAAAAGAACTTAAAAAATAAAAGAAAAGAAAAGAAGTGGATGAGTATCGACTAGGGCGGGAAAACAGAATACGACATGCTGCATGTTATATTACAGCTGGCAGTTCCACGTGTCAATATATATTAGGACCCACATCATTACACTGACAGCATGGCATATTGGTTATCGACTTGGACTTCTCTTCATAACGTAACAAGTATACTATTTGCTCTTGCTATGGTTCGTGATATGTTAAGTCACAGAAAACTTTACCAAGATACTGATCTGAGAAATGCTCCGTATAGTGCGTATGAATCACGATTGATTACCTGCAAAACAAAGCCCAGGG
>JBDJHY010000014.1:1916228-1931467 GCA_039654485.1 Withania somnifera | reverse complement strand
CTTTTTCTTATTCATGAAAAAAGAACATGCAAAATTATATATGATGTTCCATGTGACGTTTATAGGAGAATCTTAATTAATTATATGATGCAAAAGTTTATACATTTATATCTTTTTCTTAATCTAGAAAAAAGCACATCAAAGAATTATGTCTCTTCTAAAGCTTCATATGGCATGTTATGCATTAGGATACTACATGATTTAATTAGAATATGAGTTCAGTCACTTTTGACCTTATTAAATTTGTGCATTCCATCCAAAATCAAAATTATTTCTTAGACTAATAATTATGGAGCTACAAATTTAGTTATGTTTTTAATTTTTTTTTTTTTTTTTTTTTTTTGCACTTTCCTTTTAGGGTGAATGAAAAAAGAATCACAATATAAATTCTATATAAAAAAATTCCACCTTTTCTTCAAAATAACTTTTTCCCACTTTGTTATTCTTGGATCACTTTTTGCTTGTTTGTCCTTTAAGAGATCACTCAAATATATTTTCAAGGTGAATTTAAAATTAATAGTTGACTAATTCAACCTTTAAATTCTAACTACTGTTATAAAAATATGGATTAGTAACAAACAGCTTTTGTTGTTAAACAATATAATTTTATTTAGCTAATGATTAGAATTAATCATCATAAAGTTATATCAATAATAGGCTATTTAGTGACTAATTAATGGCGTAGTTTATAAGTTTATTCTTGTTCTTTTCTCTTTCTCTCTTGTGCACATTTTTGTTGAAGTCTGTTTAATGTAACTATTCATAAAAAGTGAGATTAATGAAAAATAAGAGAAACTATCTTTTGTAGTACTTCTTTAATAATTTACTAATCATGCTAACCAAGTTGGTTCTTACTTTTGTAGATATAAGAAGTCAACAAAAATGAGATTAATGAAATATAAGACAGATATTTAATTCTTGTATAAATACATGCATTAATCTCCTTATCCTAATCGAATCCCATTCCCTCTAAACAAGTTGTTTTTCTTTCTTTTTTTGCAGAAATAGCCAGTCATAATGAGTTCTCCTAGGTCTTTACATGGGGTTAATTATGCACCACTACGTAGCTTTGGGACAGTTCTTAAAGCAAACCTAAAAGAAGCCCTATTCCCAGATGATCCATTTCATGAATTCTAAAGGGGATTCAATATTTTGTACCAATTTGTCAATGGTTGCCAAAGTACAATCTTGGCCTATTCAAGTTTGATCTTCTTTCTGGAATCACAATTGCTAGTCTTGCTATCCCACAAGGAATTAGCTATGCAAAACTTGCTGACCTTCCTCCTATTATCGGATTATGTAAGTTATATATACACTGACAATACTTCGAAATTATTCTTTATTTACACGATAATCAATTGACGGAAATCTTAGAGTAACCGGTAAATATTGTGACCATGATGTTACGGGTTGAGGCCTTGGTACTATTTTGATAGCTTTATGATTGTTGAGTCAATATTTTTTGTTGTCTATTTTTTCTATCGAAAAAAGTTGTTAATACTTTTTTCCTTTTCGAGGGTTCGGTTTTTTTTCTGGACCTGCATATAATGGGAGATGCTCTTTTTTGAATTGAGGGTTTGTCGAAAACGATCTCTCTACCTTTCAAGGTAGGGGTAAGGTCGTGAAATTACATAGAATATATTATTTATTGTTGTTGGTATTTATTACGAATGGTTTTGCAGATTCAAGCTTTGTTCCACCCCTTATTTATGCTATTTTTGGTAGTTCAAAGCATCTTGCTGTTGGAACAGTAGCAACTTGCTCATTGATTATTGCTGAAACAATTCAAACAAAAGTTAAACCTCATGATAATATGGAGTTGTATCTCAGTTTGTTCTACACAGCCACTCTTGTCTCTGGTCTGCTACAAACAGCTTTGGGAGTATTGAGGTAATTTTACACACCACATTAAAATTCTAGCTGTTTAATTTTTATACACCGACAATAGAAAAAAAAAAGTATGCTTAAAAATTATGTCAAACATACACTTTGAATAGGTCAACAATTGTATATAGGATCATCTAAAAACAGTGCATTTTGTGAGGATCTTATATGAATATAACGACTTATTTAAAGAATCTCGCTAAAAACATAGCTTCCAAATCACCTAAAACATAACTGCTAATAATAACTGGTACGCGTATATGAAGAAGAAGAAAAAAGGCAACAAATATGCTATTGAAGATTTTTTATTTTATATATATGTGTGTATGTATAGTTAAAGAAAACATACTAACCTGCAAAGAGAGAACATGCTATAACATGTTAATAGTGATAACATAAAACTAGGACTAATTTTTTTATATGACCAGTGAATTCTTCTTATTAATAATAAAATCATGAAACTTTTTAAATTATATTAAGGTGATTAATTTTACGCACCAAAATTATATTAAGGTGATTAATTTTACGCACCAATACAATGTGGTCCTTAAACTTTACTTTCTATAACAGTAAAATTCAGTTATTTTAATATGATAAAAAGTAGCCTTTGACTTTAATGTTATAGTGAAACACTCAATACTTTCTTTAATATGATAAAAAATAGTTTTGTGAATTTACTATTATATTGATAAAGTCCATTGAATTTAGTTAAGAAGATGTCATGTTGAATAATTGGCACCACCAAGAATTGTGACTGGAATTGATATGATCTCTTTATTTTACATTCAACGTTTCAAGTTTGAGCTTTTATTTAATATAATTTATTTTATTTTATGAAGAACATTTTTATCACAACATAAGCCACTAATAATATTGTCTGCTTAGGACCTACACTTGTACATATTTAAAACACATTATTAAAATCTAAAGTTTAATTTCTTATATGATCAGCATTTTTTTCGTATTTTATCGACGAAATTGATCTAAGATAATACATACACCCACCCACCTTAGAAACTCAGTGTCAGATTACTTCACCATCGTTTAAAGTTGCACACGAATATTTGGGCAGTGAATAAGATATTAATTTTTCATGCAGGCTTGGATTTTTGGTGGACTTTTTATCACATTCAACAATTACTGGATTTATGGGAGGGACAGCATTAGTTATTTGCCTACAGCAATTGAAGGGCATGTTTGGCTTGAAGCATTTCACTAGCCACACTATTGTAGTTCATGTTTTACGTGCTATTTATGAAAACAGAAAAGAGGTCAGTTAATTAATTAGTATCGGTAAAGTTATGGTCATGTGATTAGAAGGTTACGAGTTTGAGTTATTGAAACAACCTCTTGTAAAAACGCAAAGTAAGACTGTATATGATAGACTCTTGTGGTTCGTTCTTTCCTCGAATTTACGCACAGAGGGAGATTACTTCACCGGATTGCCTATTTAAATCATTAGGAATACTAAAGTTACTGTCATGTGATTATAAGGTTATGAGTTTGAGTTGTCGAAATGGTCTCTTGTAAAAATATAAAGTAAGACTATATATGATAAATTCTTATGATCTAGTCTTTACTAAAATCCCGCACATAACAAGAGATTACCTCACGAACTTCCCTATTTAATTAATCAGGACCTACTTTTCCATAAGAATTTTTCTCTTTTTTCTAGACTTTATTTTAAAATCGGTGTTTGGTTATAAAATTTTTGAATTTTGGAGATGGATTTCAAATTTGAAAAAATCTTCAAAATTGTTTTTCAATTCTATCTTCATAAGTTGCATTATTTTCCCTGTTGAAAAAAGTATAACCAACTATAACTTCATCTTTACCTCCCACTTCATAAAAAATAAATTAAGTAAAAAATATTTGAAAACTATGGCCAAACGCCTACTAAGTTAATGATCTTTTTTTTAGTTTTCTTGCAACAACCTATGAACCTTTTTAGATATCTAAACAAACTAAAAATCTTATGAGACAAGTAGACAACTTAGATTATAGTTTACAATTTTGTAGACGTTAGATGCTAGCCTAATACTTTATCAATTTTAAAATTTATATTTACACAATTTTTAAAAGTAAATACAGAATTTACATGATAACCTTTTAAGTTTTAACATACTCTATATTGAAACATTTACTTGGTAAATAAAATTCCCTTTATTACCAAAAAACAACCTTTGATACTGACAGATAAAATCTCTTTTTTTTGTTTTTTGTTCTTTTACATATGTAAACAGTTTACATGGCAGTGTTTTCTTGTTGGTGTAATCTTCCTTACTTTTCTACAATTATCCAGATATGTGGTAAGTTTATTATACAAAATTTAACTTATATATACTGATGGTGCAAAAAATTATTTAAATTAAAATTTTAGAATTTTTGCAGAGAGAAGAAACCAAATCTATTTTGGGTTTCAGCCATTGCACCAATAAAGGTTGTTGTAATTGGCTGCCTTTTTGCTTATTTGTTCCATGCAGAGAAATATGGCATAGCCATTGTGAGTTAAATTTTTCTTCTTCCTTTTTTTCTCATTTCAATTTGGATATAAATATTAAATGTAATCGAATTTACGATAATGATCATATGAAAAATCGTTCTATGAAGAGTTTCCTAGCTACACGATTTTTCGTGTGTAATTGTTACACTCCAACTTAGGATAAGAAGTTTCACATCAACAAAACATAAGAGAAATACTGAATATATATAAGTAAGTAGAGCTTATTCTAGTGACGCCTTTTTAAATCTGTGTGGACCTAGGTTCAAAGTGGACCACTAGCAGGCTAAGTCGTTACAAATTGTCTCATAGCTACTTCTATATTAGCCTTGCGGGTGGGTTAGAGTTCGAACTGAGTTTAGGCAAAGACGGTGCAAACCTCAGTCCTAAATCTAGGCAAATCTCATGCAGGGAGACAAACCTCAACGAGGATGTTGAGATTGTGTGTATGACACCTCAACTTAGGATAAGAAGCCTCAAATCTGCACGGACTTAGGTTCAAAATAAACAATATCACTAGTGTGATGGACCATAACATAAATGTATTCTAAAATTAGTTTCACAAAATGGTATAATTATAAGATAAACGAATATACTATCAGAAGAGAAAGAAGGAAAAAAAGAGAGAATCGACGGGGGACTCGCCCTTACTTTAGCTTTAGAATATAGTTAAGTAAACTCATTAACAAAATTTATGCTAAGTCTATTTGATCATAGATTTGTACCAACTTAAATGTACGACTATTTAATAGACTAATAGTAGAGCTTAGAGGTGATAAATGGACGATTTTTGTTTAAATTTTATTGAGTGAATATATGTCAAATCAATAAATAGGTTATGACTCAATTCAACTTGTCCAAAATTTACTTAGGTCAAATTAAATTGAGTCAAGATGTTTTCAATAACATATCGTAATTCAACCGCCCAACATGACTTATCTCCTTCCTACTTTATTTTTCTTGAAAAATAAATGATAAATTAGACGTATAATCGAGCCATTTCGAGTTTAACCCATAAAATAATTACAACTTCTTTTCCAATTTGTTCTCTCATGTTTGGGGCATTTTCTTTTTTCCTTTTTTTTTCCCATAAATTCGATGCAGGTGGGGAAGTTGAATAAAGTAATTAATCCACCCTCCCTCGATAAATTAAATTTTGATCCTCGGTATTCTTCTGTTGCTGTAAAAGCTGGGATCATCACAGCTGTGATTTCACTAGCAGTAAGTAGTACATTTTAACTATTCTCATAGTTTTTTATTCTTCAATTTATTTTGGTTATTCTCTATGCTTCGATAATCGTATTAGCAATTTTGTATTTTTTCTTTTCAAATTGTTTTGTAATTCGAGAATTTATGAAAAACAATCTTTCTACCCTCAAGTAAGAGTAAGGTTTAGATATGCAAGGATCTATTAAAAACAATCTCTCTATACCCTCAAGATATGAGTAGATTTATGTACATACGAGAATTTATTAAAAATAATTTTTCTGCCCTCAAGGTAAAAATAAGGTTCGCTTACATCCAATATCTACCCTTTTCTAGCCTCTATTTATGAAAATATACTGACTATATTATTATTTTTAAAATTTTCAAAAAATTGTAGCTTCAATTTTTATTTTATTTTTTTGAAATGGAACATTTTATAGGAAGGAATAGCTATTGGGAGGAGTTTTTCTATCTTGGATAACGAACAAATTGATGGTAACAAAGAGATGATAGCCATTGGACTCATGAATATTGCTGGCTCTTTAACTTCTTGCTATTTAAGTACAGGTAATTTTTCTTTTTTATAGATCAAATAAAATAGTTTAATTTACAAGTTCACAACTTTTTTGCATATTATTGTATTAATTAACTTCATTCAGTTGCATTTTCACAAACCCTTTATTTAAGCTGAATTTTAGTGTGACGTTATAGCTTAGGATAAGAATTTCGTCTTGACAAAACACGAGAGAGATCTTGAAGTTTAAGAAAGCACATCTTACTATTTAGTAATATAAAGTCGTGCAGGTCGAAGTCCAAAACAGATAATATAATATCACTAGTCGACTTGATCATTGCATTTACCCTTCACGATAACTCAACCCTCATCAGAGGAGGAAATTATGATAATATTTCTATGTAGCTCAGTCTTTTTTTTAAAATGGCGAATAGTATGTGTCGAATCATTCAAAAATTAGTACATTTTTAAACAATTCGACTCGGATACAGATACAGGTTCAGCAAAACATAAAAACTTTAGCTTAGTTCATGTATGTATGTTGAGTCTACTAAATATGTACAAATGTTATATTTTGAACTGATTTACTTGAACTGTTAATGGGTTCGGTAACATTCCAAACATAAAGTTTAAATCTTGAATTTGTTTGTCGGGACAAACAAATTACATTTCTAGCAGGCGGTTGAGAGTTAGCATTACAGATCAACAGAGTCGAAAATTTTAATTTATGAATTTGGAATCATTTTTTTGATTACTGGCTTCTATATATTAAATAATTTGTACATATTAGATGACTTTTTTTACACTAATAAAAGGATTAAACCACAGTTACTTGTGTTGTACTGAACCCAAAAACGATCACTATGATTGATATATCCCTAGCTAGCAAGTAACTTGTTATCTTTTATATAGTGAAAGCATAATATTTACACATATTAAATGGTTCTTGTAAGTTGTAACACTAATGAAAGGTAAGCCATAGTTACTGTGTTCCACTGAACCCAAAAAAGATCTATGACTGATATATCCCTAGCTAGCAAGTAATTTTTTTAAATTTTATATACCGACAGCGTAACATAAACATCTACTAATGATGCTTCATTTTATTTTATTTATTTTTTAAATTAGGGCCATTTTCGAAAACAGCAGTGAACCACAATGCTGGATGCAAGAGCCAAATTTCAAATGTAGTTATGTCATTTTGCATGTTGCTAACCCTTTTATTCTTGGCTCCACTTTTTGGCTACACACCACTTGTTGACCTTGCTGCTATCATCATGTCGGCAATGCTTGGTCTAATTGACTATGAGAAGGCAGTGCACCTCTACAAGACTGACAAGATTGATTTCTTGATTTGCATGGTTGCGTTTTTGGGTGTTGCCTATAAGCATCGACATGGGACTCATGTTGTCGGTAAGCAACAAATATTACTATTTACTTAGGGTGTATTTTGAAAGGAAGTCTTAGAGTAGCTGCTAAGTTGATTCCATGTGATCAGCAGGTTATGGGTTCAAAGTCGTAGAAACAGTTTCTTGCAGAAATGTAAGATGAGGCTGCGTAAAATAGATCTCAAATCCTACGTAAGAAGAAGCTTTAATGTTCCGGACTCAGATGGGTCAGAGATGAGCAATCTCTTGCAAACTCCCAAAGAAATGAAATGGAATACTTGTTACTTGATTTTGGAGGTATGAGTTTTGAGAACGAAATTCATAAATAGTCAAAAAAAAAAATTCAGTTAATATAATTGAAAAATAGTCATTATCTATTTTATTTTTAAAAATCAAATTCTAAAAAAGTATTCACAACATGGTTTCTTCACTATTATATTTACTTTTCAAACCTGCTTTAAAATGCTTTATTTGAATAGAGAATTTATCAAAAATAGTCTTTTTACCTTCACAAGGTAGGTATTATAAAGTCTACTTTCACATCACCTTTCCAAATCCCACTTGTGCGATTACACTGGCTATGTAATTGCGATAACAACACAACAAGAACAAGAACATACCCAGTGAAATCCCACAAGTAAGGTCTAGAGAGGGTAGAATGTACGCAGACCTTACCACTACTTCGGAGAAATAGAAAGATTATTTTCAAAAGATCCTCGGCTCAAATACAGCAAATCTGACTATGTTATTCTGACAGTGTTTACTAAATCAAGGAAATTATATTATAGGTATTACATCAATTGACATAACGGGTGTTGAAACTTTATCTGAAATTCGTAGATGTCTAGCAGCACGATCAATTAAGGTATGTATTAAATTATAATCACACTTTCTTAGTATTTAATTAACTACATTTATATACACTTGGAAATAGCCTCTCGCACAAAGCAAAGTAAGGTTATGTATAATATAAAATTCTTGTGATCGGGCCCTTTCCTGGACCTGGACCTGGACCTGCATATTGCGAAAGTTTTAGTGTTCAGAACTATTTTTTTTAGTATTGGAAAGTCACAACCTTCTAATATACTTTTTTTTAATCTTTTGTAGATGATATTGATTAATCCAAGATTAGGGGTGATGGAAAAATTAAGTGTGACAACATTCATTGATGTAATTGGAAAGGAATCAGTCTTTTTAACAATTGAAGATGCAACTGAAAATTGCAGATTTTCACTAAAACGTTCAAGCCACTCATCAAAAAGAGAGGATGTGGAAATTGCTTAGAGCCTGTCTCTATAGACGTATAACTTTTGACTTAGTTTTATTTTTTTTAAAAAAATTATCATACAAAAGTGCTTAACAAATTTTAATTTAAGTACTTAAATTCAAACAGGCTCTAAATCGAGTACTTCTAACCCATTTCTTTTGTTAAATTGAGACTTTGTTTTATGTTTTATTATTTTGTTATGGGATTGAAAATAGGCTTCACTGTATCTAAATATTTCAATATTCACTTTTATTAACATTGATATAAAATTGTACATACACCAAGTTCACAAGCTGAACTTACATATAAGCTGAATTGTGATAATAAGTATGTAAAATTTTGTGTACGCTACTATTAATGTTATCATTAAAGAGTGAAAATAAGTCGATATTAAAACGAAAAGGGTTTCCATATCAGTTGACAGATTATTGTCTTGCGTGATAATAGAGTTTGAAGACTAAAGGACAACAATTTTGAAGCAAAACTTCCAAATAGATCATGTAATTTTGGTGTGTAGACCAGACCTTCTTTAAAAAACTTTTTTCTTCAAAATTGTTTAATGTTGACCGGGGGCCCTGCAAATCATGCAACCTCAAATGAGGTGACTTCAATCTTTCAACGTTAAATGAGATGTTTTAAAGTGGCTTATTTGAAGTTTTTTCTTCAAAATTATGGCCTTTTAAGCATCAAGAGTCTAAATTCAACTATGGAATTTAAACATACCAAGGTATTACTTTTATCGTTTCATTTTATTTAACACTCCCTTTAAGAGAGTATCTATAAGGAGTAGAACATGTATACAAGCTTTTTACATCTAACCCCGTTTTTAATTTGCAATTTCGAGTTCAAATTCTACAAATGAAAACGATTTTTTTGAGACATTTTCCCCTGTAATGGGCTTTGGACTGTGCTAATTCATACTAGTCAGAACTTCAGTTCAAAGTGATCATCGAACATATAATAGGAAATATTGGCAAAACTTCACAAATAGTCAAAAAAATAAACTACGAGGTCATAGTCATATTTTGCTTAATTACAAAAAATAATCAAATAATTATATACATTCAGTCAATTGTATAATTTATACAGTTCAGCTATTTCTTTCAGTCAATTGTATAACTTATACAATTCAACTACTTCTTTCAATCAGTTACATAATTTATACAATTCAGTTACTTCTTTCAGTCAATTGTATAATTTATATAATACAGCCACTTCTTTCAGTCAAAAGTTGTATAAATTCACAATAATAGTTGTATGTATCGTTCTTTTTTTAGAAAATATCGCCTACACCTCACTGTAGACAAGCTTAAAACCCAGCCCGGAGCGAGCAGCGATAGGCCAGTACCTGTAACCTGAAAGAGAATAAAAGAAGAGAAAGAAGAGAAAACTCAACAAACCAAACAGAAGCACACTTCCCAAAACCTAGTGTCATGACAGATGAGCTACTATAAATATATATAATCAGAACAGAATACAAGTCTACATTAACCAAAAGATATATAGAAAAGCTATCCCAATTCCGAAATGGAACATTCCAACACAAAAGAAAACCAGGAATAGAAAGGACGTCTGATGCTCACCGTATTTCCGAAACAGCACAACTCTATCTAGTTAGATCATGAACCCGCTGCTGACTCGTGTCCGAATTTATACCAAAGGGATGCAGAAGTGTAGCGTGAGTACCAAAAACAACAGGTACCCAGTAGGCATAGGCCAACTGAGTAGCAATAAGCATAACAAGGTAAAAAACGATTAAAACAAAAGTAATGCAACAATAGACTAGCATAATCAACTCACAGATAGTCAAACATTATGCCACTTATCTGAATCTTCAATAAAACCATAACCAGATGAAGCTACACAAAAACAATACCATGTAAATTTCAAAGTACATTAACAGCCGAAATAACCAGAAAGTATTGCTAAAGGAGTGCTAAAGGATATCCCAATATGTATACGTTGTCTCCCTCGGAGGCCCATGACACTGCAGAACCTTATATATATGAATCGGGCCCCACCAGTATGTGAAGAACATCCACGAAAGATCTTTATCCGTATACTTGCCCTTCCTCCCACGGTATACCCCTCCACCAATGCTACGCAACACCGCAGGCATCGACGTAGCGATCTAGGTCGAAGAGTCTGTGGAGAGAGTCAATCTCGCGTACAATTTCCCACAAAGTGCCAAGCAATGGCATTCAACATCAGGCAGAAATATCAAATTCCTGCCTAAACTTGTATCGTGCAACATCAGAAACAGGTAGTAATTATTGCATCATAACAGTGACAACATATACATGCCAAGCGCAAATAAGCAGCCTACCTAGGACCGGCTCTAGACCACCAAACAACAAATTTGGGGGATGGCTAGTAAGCCCTAACCACTAGTATAATCCCCTCCCGAGCCTCAATATGTACAGAGTGTCTGTGTATAGATAATACGCACTAAAGGTGTTACTCCTCCCCTACCATACTACTATCAAGAGTTAGTATAAAACACGCGGATGGGGCTTATGTAGTCCTAAGGCTGAGTATCGAGCGATAAGGCTAGCAAGAACAGCTATAGGCCAAAGTGTAATAGTAACCGGGCTCTAGAATTGTATCCCAACACCGAACTGGATATTTACCAATGTAAATTCTAATCAATACTCAGTCTATAACACAATAGACCTAGTCATATGGCTTTCGAAGAATAATTCACAAAGCTCGCCCAATGAGGTAAAATCTTTGCATAAATTTCGAATATGAGTGAGACTGTCAAAATCATGATCAGTGAGTTAAAACAAGTAAAATAAGACCCATATTGCTATATAAATAGCAGGGCTGAAGTCTCAAGTAAAAATTGAGTCCAAAACACTAACAACTCAAAATCAGGAAATAATTATATCAACACGAAGAGCATGATCTGGGGATTATGTGATACAAATTACGGCTCAATTTCACAGGTAGAATTAAGTATATAAGCACTAAAATATTTATTTTCTATAAAAATATTAAAATTATAGTAAACACGAGGGAATACCGGCTAGAAATGCACATGTAACCAATGTACCGAGCTTTCATAGAGCAAAACCACCAAAACTAACCTCAAATAAATGATTCAAGGTTTCTAGTTTGAGAGGAATTTTGAGAACTTAATGTTATCTGCTTTGTCATCTTTTATTTTCCTTTTTACCTAGGATAACATCACATATATATATGTCTAAAGTAAGGGGTGGGGCGTGGCACTTTTTTAGGGGGAATCTTTGTTCCCCCAATTTTTAAATAACCGATTATCGAATAAATTAATATAAAATAATTACAATACTTTAAATACATATTTCAATAAATGCTACTCCTTAAAATAATAAATCTTTAACATAATTTTGTACGCTAACTCAAAAGAAATATTAACCAAATTACAACGATTTAATTCAACACTATCAAAAATCTCACAATCAAAATAGAGTCTAAATACAACACTCCATATACAAAAACTTTACGTATTTGGTACTTCGGGCTCATGACCCGAAGAAAAAGTGATATGAGGATGTCAGAGCTAAATAGAGCTCGGAGAAGCCTCAATGGCAAGAATTCAATGTACAAAGTTACAAAGGACTCGATCAATTGATTCCAGCAAGCCAAAAATGACTTGGGGCAACCTCTACTATATTCTTAAGCATAGAGTGATCAAGGAAGCATGAAAAAGGACTCCTAGAGACATTACAGTTTAAAGTCAAGTTACTATCACATGAAAGTTGTACAATATCATCAAAGCATTAGTCAAACTAATAATTGTGAAAAATTGAATTGTAAGTTTTCTGATGATCTATCTCTGTTCACCAAACAATCAAAGATTGAGGCCTGAGATAGAAGTGTAACTATTTTATTATATGATATTTTGAGTTGTTATAATTAACTGTACACTCTTAGTACCGATATATGACTTTGTTGAAAATAAAAGCATGACTAAAACTGTTTTATTATACACTGAGCATGACATCCTGGAGATTTAATTTTATATCATGCAACAAATATTTGGCATTCTTATATTCATTGTTTGACTGGTCTTTCATGAAAATATCTAATGATATTTTTAATTTGTTGTGAAAGTACATGTTAGTTGACTTTGTAGATATCAATATGTAGTTATTTGGTTTGTCAGGTGTCTACTATCCATGATAGCCTATGGATTTTCTGGTCTAAATGGATCACAATTATTCATCAGGCCCTGCAAGCATCAGTCTTACTTTTTTGTTTTAGTAAATTACTAGAAATTAAAATAGGAATATCCTTTTTGCTTTCACGCATTGTATTTTGAGACTTTCTCTATTGGGTATAATAGTGGGGTGGGCTAATGATCCTGTTGGGCTTTACATTCGGATTTTTGTTTTTTTATGAACAGATACTAGCTCTATTTTCATTGCAACTCCTCTTTGATCTGGTTCGAGGCATTCACCTTGTTCAGTTGAGGTTAGACACTCTCATTCTAATCTTGGTCCATGAAAAATGTTTGTCCTAGTAGTTGCTCATAGTGCAGTTAATTAGGTTCTCATTGCATCAACCATTGGTATCGTTTTGTTAACGTAACATAAGTTAATTTAAAGAGTCTAACCTTTTCTAATAGTCTGACCTATATTTCATAGTTGTTTTACAATCATCAGGATTAGGAACTAAGTACTTTAGAATTCTACATCAGAACAATTGTGGGGTTAGTGTGCTCGACTTCACTCAACAACCTGAGAGTGGAACCCTAAATATCTTCCTTCAACTTTTAAATTAGTTGTACGGTTTGGTAACACTTAAACTTAATATAAGCTATTAAATGATTATCGATAAAGATATCTAGAGTGCATCTGTTTTTAAAGATAGTTGAGTCTCCTTATTTTTTGTTTCAGTCTCAGGTCCTTGAACTTATAAAGTCTTGTTTCTGTAGTAAACCAACTCTTTTCAGTCTGTCTTCCTTTACTGAAAAGCTTGGGAGTTTCTTGAGGCAATCTCCCAAAGAGCTCCATACTTATAGAGAGTAGGAGATTTTCTTCTAATTTCTTTGTTGGGACATAAAGATTTGATGATTTGAAAAACTGATGGCTAGGCAACAAAACTCAGCCTAAAATATCTTCCTTTTAGAAAGTTACTAATATTGTATCATTCATTTATATTCAGTGATGTACATCCCTCTGTTAGGATGTAAGAATGTACAATAAGAAAAATCATGCCTCAAATCCAAAGCTAGTTTACTCTGTTAAATATGAACCCTTACTATTGATACTGCTCCATTTAGTATCATTACGCCCCTATTCTAGTTAGTCTCTCACCACTAGAGGCCATCAGATTCAATGGACAACCCACTTTTGAAGGTACGCGTGCATAAGCATCTATGTTCTCTGGAATGCGTGATCAATGAGGGCTTGTACGAATTAATAGGAAATTAACAATAAGGACTGATGTCATGCCCTTGAGTCACCAACCTAGGTAGGATCGGTATCCTTAGCCACTAAGTTTTCCTAGAAGCCTCAGACGAACCACTTGGATCATGCACAGCTCTACTCACATCACTCAGCAGAAGAAATAACAAAATGAATAAGTGCTAGAGGAACTCATATCAGTCAATAGATAAGTAAATTAATAGATAAGTAAATTAATAAAGAAAACTCAATATTCAACTCTAACTCAATATATATATGAAATCCACTATATACTAGACATTTGACTTGTAGGACAATATCTTTAGTTAGCCTCAAAATAAAATAAAGAACATCTCTATCAAATTGGACTCTACTAAAGATAACAAAATAAAAGAACTCTATCTAGTTGGCTTTGAAACAATGAGGACTCACCAATATTTTAATCTCTATGAATGCAAGTCCATTGAACCACGTGTGTCTAGAAGGGTAGAAGGATCTACATGAGGCTTACAACAATATAAAAAATATGGGGTCATCACATAAAATGTACTGAGTATGTGAGCAGGTGCAATAGACTACGATAAATAACTTATGACTATGCAATGCATGAAAAATTATAATATGCTCTTCAATACTCAACTTTAATAAAGTAATAAATATGCATTTTTAATTAATATCAGTTTAAAAGTTTGACCTTCAAGATCATTAATTACTTTAAACTCATCATATTTAAAACAAGTTTTAATTCTGACTCTCAAATATTAATTCTAAAAGCTTCAACTTCCAAAACAGTGCTTAATTAAGCAATTTAACAATTTGTAATGAAAATAGTTACAAAGTTTTAAAATCTCAAGAGTAAAAGTAAGCTTATTCAAATAGCTCAACTTCATTAGTTTTTAACAAAGATAAGAACTTAGTAAAATATTCTTTCACTTTCTTCCTCTCAAAAAATTCAATTTTAGCTTCTCTTTGGGAGTTTCTGTAACCGACAACCTCAAAACATAAAGCAATGAAGTCCACAAATTACCTTTTGTGTAAGGGCTCATAACAGTTCCAAAGGGAAAGTACACTCTCTCTAGTGGATCCAACT
>JBDJHY010000014.1:1899584-1914584 GCA_039654485.1 Withania somnifera | reverse complement strand
ATTATCACCAGTAATTCCTCTTTAATCACCACATTATTGAATTGTATAATGGTACTTAAGCACATAGCAATTAATTAATTATTTTGTTTTATTATCTTAATTATAATTGGTTGCTATATAGGGTGTCCCAGAAACTGGGACATTTCCATATCTAATCCTACATTATCCTCATCTTATCTTAGTTTCTATCTTTGGTTATTCATGTCAATATATCTGCTTCAAAGTCCAAAGAGCCAGCATTAATCCTGGTATTTATTGCTTAATATATATATAAATAAATTCGTCATTATTTTCTTTGGTTACACTTTATTTTTCTTACTATCATGCGATGTTGGATACTTTTGTTTTTGAGTCGATAATTTTATTAAAAATAATTGGATTAATATAATCTGCACACCAAGTTTAGATTCGACTAATGACATTATATTAGATATGTTTGTTCTTGTTCTAGATTTTTTTATTACTTTCTGCAAACAATCCTTTATTTTGTAGCATTATTGAAATACACGAATTTTCGATGGATGTTCCGATTGGGAGTTATGGATGAAAATTCTGAGTGTAAATTTTTTGTTAGTTTTTAAAACCTATTTTGACAAAATAAAAATATTATTGATCTTTCAAAATATTTATTATGAAAATAGAAATGTAGGAAAACCTATGACTTTCTCAAACTTTGTAAAATCTAAACAGCTATGCATCTATAAGTTTAATCATAAATTGTATAAAAAAGATTGTTTTTTAGATAATGAAAATATATTCATATTTTTTATAAAAATGTTTGGTCAAATTTTTTAGATTTATTATTGATAGTCTTAGAGATTGTGTTTCTTATAGATGATTAGTATATTATCAAAATAACGATAGTTGTTAGAGGGGAATTTTATAGAGAACATTATATTATAACAATGATTGTTATTTTTATAGATAAAACATTATTATTAAAAAAAATATAACATAAAAAATTAATTTCGAAATGTTTTTTTTTTGTTATAGTGAGGTGATTAGGCATTTAAAATTGGCCCCTTCACATTCATGTATTTTTTTTATTCAATGAGAATCTTAATTAATAATATGATTCAATAGTTTATAAATTTATATCTTTTCTTAATCTAGATAAAAACACATCAAAGGAGTATGTTTATTCTAAAGTTTCATACGGAATGTTTATATATTTGGATATTCTAAAGTTTAAACCAAACAAATATTAGTTCAATCACTTTTGTGACCTAATTAAATGTGCACATTCCGTCCAAAATCAATTTTTCATAGACTAAATATTATATTGATACAAATTTAGTTATCTTTTCATTTTCTTTGGTACTTTCTTTTTAGGTGAATGGAATGTTATCAAATAATTTAATAATACTAGAAATGAAAAAAATCACAATATAAACACTGTATAATTTTTTGCTCCACTTTTGTTATTCTTGCATCAATCACTTAGAGGTAAATATAAAATTTAAAGTTGATTCATTTAACATTTAAATTATAAGTATGGATTAGTAACAAACAACTTTTGTTGAATACAACAAAATTTCGTTGCTAATCCTATTTAATGGAGAATTAATGATAATTATTAAAAAATTATATCAACTATCGGTTATTTAGTGACATTTTAATGATGAATATATATGTGTATTGATGTACTTTTATGGAGTCTATTTCATTTTCATTTTCTCTCTAGCGTATGTTTTATTTTTATATTGTGAACCTTCTACGGTCTGAGGTGAGAAACAATGGATTTAGTTAATGCATTTGATATTTCATTCCGCTTCTACATGTAACTATTTATAAAAAATGAGATTTATGTATATAACAGTAATTATCTGTTATAATAATTCTGTATTATTTTTCTATAAATACACTCATTAAACTCCTCATGCTAACCAAATCCCCAAAGGTAAGTTCTTTCATTTGCATAAATAACCAGTCAACAAAAAATGAGATTAATGAAATATAAGATAAATTATCTGTCATAATAATTCTTTAATATATTTCTATAAATACGCTCATTAGACTCCTCAAGCTAGCTAGCTCTCCCTAAATAAGTCGTTACTTTCTTTCTTTTTGCCAGTCAAAAAAAATATGAAATATAAGACAGATTATCTGTTATAATAATTCTTCGATAAATACATGCATTTATCTCTTTATCCTAACCAAATACCTCTAAACAAGTTCTTTTTTTCTTCCTTCTTTCTTTTTTCTTTGTTTTTGCAAAAATAACAAGTCAAGAAAATGAGATTAATAAAATATAAGACAATAATAACTCTTTTATTCTTATATAAATACATGCATTAGTCTCTTTATCCTAATCAAATTCTTTCTCTCTCTGTCTTTTGTGTTTTTGCAGAAATAGTCACTTACAATGACTTCTCCTAAGTCTTTACATGGAGTTAATTATGCACCACCACGTAGCTTTGGGACAGTTCTTAAAGCAAATCTAAAAGAAGCCCTATTTCCAGATGATCCATTTCATGAATTCAAGAATGAAAAATTGTCAATCAAAATTCTAAAGGGGATTCAATATTTTGTACCAATTTGTCAATGGTTGCCAAAGTATAATTTAGGGCTATTCAAGTTTGATATTCTTTCTGGAATCACAATTGCTAGTCTTGCTATCCCACAAGGAATTAGCTATGCAAAACTTGCTGACCTTCCTCCTATTATCGGACTATGTAAGTTATATACACCGATAATATTTATAACTATTTTCTTATTTACACGATAGTCAATTGAAAGGTATTCTGGAATAACTGGTAAAGTTGCTGTCACATGACCAAGTGGTCACATGTTCAAACCTTGGAAACAACCTTTTGTTGTTGCCACGTGACCAAGTGGTTACATGTTCAATCTTTGAAAACAGCATCTTGCATTCAAAAATGCAAGATAAGGCGGCGTACACTTGTGGTCGGAAACACTTTAATACCGAGCTGTGATTGAATATATCTTATTATGCCTGTTAATTTTTTTAATCTTTCTTCTCTCAAAAAAATGTGTATTTTTAGGGGTGAAAATTTTATAGTCTATTACTTATTGCGTATATAAAATAAGAAAAAGGATGATAGCATCTTTAGTCCTTTAGTTAATAATAAATTTTAGTTTTGATCCTTCTAATATTAAACTAAGTACAATGACCTTTAATTAATTGAAATGCATGTTTTAGTCCCTTGAAAAATATTTGCATAATCAAATCCACTTAGAAGGTAGTAATTACAAGTAAATATTTGCATTAAGCATAATAGATTATATGATAGAAATGATAACTAATCTGTTGAAGTAATAAGTTGAATTAACACTAATCATGCAAAAAAAATCTACTCAAATCCTATTGTTTAGCACCAGTGATGTCATATAGAGTTGATACGTTAAATTGGAATTTATATTGATTAATGAATGGAATAACTTTATGTAACTAAATCAAATTTAGGTCTCATCATATGCTTAATTAATTAATTGGTATTTATTATGTATTGTATCATGACTCTTTTTATTATGTATTCTATCATGACTCTTTTCACATGTTAATATTTTTTCCCTTAATCGACGGTCGGATCTGTGGTTTGAGCTGAGAGTTTTTTAAAAATAATTTTTTTATTTTTAGGTAGTGGTAAGGTATGCGTACATTTTATCCTTCCCAAACCATCACTTATGAAATTTCACTGGGTAGATTGTTGTTGTTTGAATCAATAATGCCTTTTTGGGGTCCGCCGTATAATAGAAGCTTTAGTGCACCAAATTATCCTTTTATGGAAAATAGTCTCTCTACCTTACAAAGTAGAGGTAAGGTTTGCGTACACTCTACATACCTTTCCAAAACTTAGTTGTGCGATTTCACTGGGTATGTTGATGTTGTTTGAATCGACAGTCAGACTTTTTTCCAAATTCGTCGTATAACGGGAGTTTTAGTGCACCAAGTTGTCCTTTTCTGAATTAAAAATCTATAAATAACAACCCCTCTACCTTCCAAGGTTGATGTAAGGTCTGCGTACACTCGACCTTCTCAGACCGCAATTGTACGATTACACTAATATGTTATTATAAATTGTTTCTTTGTTTTTTTTTTTTGCAGATTCAAGCTTTGTTCCCCCTCTTATTTATGCAATATTTGGAAGTTCAAAGCATCTTGCTGTTGGGACAGTGGCAACGTGTTCATTGATTATTGCTGAAGCAATTCAAACAAAAGTTAAACCTCATGAAAATATGGATTTGTATCTCAGTTTGTTCTACACAGCCACTCTTGTCTCTGGTTTACTACAAACAGCTTTGGGGGTACTGAGGTAAAATTATACACACATCTCAATATAATTCGAACATTTTTAACTTCTATACTCCGAAAGTAAAAAAGATTGTACATCCAAATTATGTTGAAAATGCACTTTGAATATGTCGATGATTGAATATTGGATCATCTAAAAACAGTACATTTTTGGAGGATTTTATATGCAGTGGCGGAACTAGAAATTTGATGAAGAATTTGCAATTTTTTTTTAATTATGTTAAGGGTGTGCAAAACTAAATATACAATCATAATAACTAACAGTTAACCTATATGCACCACGTAATTTTTCGGTGAAGGGTTGGCATCTGATCACTCTCCGACGAGTATGGCTCCGCCCATGCTTCTATGAATGTGATAAATTAATTAAAGAGTTTCATGACTAATATAGCTTTGGGATCACCTAAACCATAACTGCCGGCAACTATAAGTGATACTCATATGTGAAGAAGAAAGAAAAATAAAGGCAAATAACATGTTAAATTATAGTGATAACTTAAAATTAGGACAAATTTTTTTGTATGGTCACTGAATTTTACGTATTATGATAATAATTCATATAACTTTTTTTTTTAATCAAGTTAAAGTAATTTAGTTATACGCATCGCAATACAATGAAGTCATTAAACCTTATCTTATATGGCAGTAAAGTTCAGTTAATTTAATATGATAAAAATAATTTTTGACTTTAATTTATAGTAGGTAACACTCAGTGGGATTGTGATGGATAAATTTGATCCCTTCGTATTTAATCAGAAGTTTTGAATTTAAGTTCCCAATATGGAAAAAGTCTAATAGGAAACATTTTTCCCTATAATGAGTATGATGATGCAAATTTCAATTAATCAAAATCTCAAAATGAATATCGAATATCGAATAATTTTTTTTTAATGCAGGCTTGGATTTTTGGTGGACTTTTTATCACATTCGACGATTACTGGATTTATGGGAGGGACAGCGTTGGTTATTTGCCTACAGCAATTGAAGGGCATGTTTGGCTTGAAGCATTTCACTAGCCACACTGATGTAGTTCATGTTTTACGTGCTGTTTATGATAACAGAAAAGAGGTCAGTTAATTCAATTAGTATCGATAAATTTTCTGTCATGTGATTAGGAGATTACGCGTTTGAGTTGTCAAAACAATCTCTTATAAAACTGCAAGTTAAGATTATGTACGATAAATTCTTGTAATCAGGGTATTTTTCAAATTTTATAGGTAACCGGAGATTAGTACATCCGATTTCCCTATTTGCCCTATTCAGTAAATTAGGACTGATTTTGTCACGAGAATTACTCTTTTTGTTTTGTTTGTTTGGAATAAGTTTTCACTTTATTTTAAAATCGTTATTTGGTTATAAACTATATTTGCACAATTTTAAAAGATAAATATAAAATTTATATGATAACCTTAAATTTCCTTTTATTATACACACACACAAAAAAAAAATTGATACTGACCGATAATTGTTTTTCTTTTTTATGAATGTAACAGTTTACATGGCAGTGTTTTCTTGTTGGTGTAGTCTTCCTTGTTTTCCTACAACTATCTAGATATGTGGTAAGTTTATTATACAAATTTTTTAAATTTATATATATGTATATTGATAGTGTAAAAATATTATTTAAATTAATAAAAATAAATTATTTTTTGCAGAGAAAGAAGAAACCAAATTTATTTTGGGTTTCAGCTATTGCTCCAATTATAGTTGTTGTTGTTGGCTGCCTTTTTGCTTATTTATTCCATGCAGAGAAATATGGCATAGCCATTGTAAGTTTTATATATATATATATATATTATTATTTTTCATTTCAATTTGGATATTTTTATTAAATGTGGTCGAATTCACAAAAATAAACATACGAGAAATCGTCACTTCAAATCTCTCTCTACCTTTAGAAAGCTTCTCGGACCCTGTTTTGTAGTTTTGACTTTCTCTTAGCTAGGCTACCATTGACGATGGCTCCTTCAGGGGTCTTTGGCTTAGGATCAGGTGAGGAGGCTAGAGGAAAAATGAAAAGTTTCCTAGCTAGACGAATGAATTTTAGAAATAATATGATAGAATGGTATAATTATACGGTCAACGAATATATTATCAGAGAAAAGAGAAAAAAAAAAAAAAAAAAAAGAAAAAAGAATCAACTAAGGACTTGCCCTTATTTTAGCGTCACAATATAGTTAAACACTCGCTTAAATTAAATTTCTAAATTCATCTTTATATGTAGCACTAAATAATTGTAGAGCTTAGGGATTATAGCTCAACCTGTCCAAAGTTTACTTAGGTCAAATTCGTTTGAGTGGGTAGGTGTCAATAGCCGATCATAATCCAACCACCCAACATGACCTTACCTCCTTCGTACTTTATTTTTCAAATGTATTTTTCTTATATTATTAGTTTAAGTTCTGCGAAATACGTATTTCAAATTTCAACTCTAAAATAGCACATTGACACATCGGCTTATATTATATCAACTCGTTTTATTAATTTTGATGAGTCATTTTCGCATTTAATCCGTAAAAATATTCAATTTGTTTTTTCAATTTTTCTCCTCATTTTTGGAGTAATTTAAAAAAAAAATGAAATGCAGGTGGGAAAATTGAGTAAAGGAATCAATCCACCCTCCCTCCAACTTCTAAATTTTGATCCTCAGTATGTATCTGTTGCTATAAAAGCTGGGATCATCACAGCTATGATTTCACTAGCAGTAAGTACATTTTTTATTATTCTCATACTTTCTTATTTTTCTATTTCTATTTATTACTTTTAATGTTTTGATAATTGTATTATTTTGTTATTGTTACTATTATTTCTGTAGTTCTGTATCTTTTATTTCCAAATTGCTTACTGTCTGTTGAAGGCAACCTTTCTATCCTCAAGGTAAGGGTAAAGCCTGTGTACACAATATACGTAAATTTTAAACTTTGCTGAAAATATACTGAATATATTATTATTGTTCTTCAATTTATTCTTCTTGTTTTTTATGCTTTGATAATCGTATTATTTTGTTGTTGAGGTTATTTATGTACTTCTGTGTTTTTGCTTTTCAAATTATTTTGTAATATTTTTCTTGAGTCGAGGGTACATCTATCGAAAACATGCTCTTCATCTGTTACGACCCAAAACTCATATCGTAATGGCGTCTACAACCCTCTGGTAGACAAGCCCAATCCACAGGCCCAGAGGGCTGAGCCTGTTCTCCAGCTGTGTCAGGTTTTCTGCCTTATCCTGTCCAAGGCAGATCGATTTTGTATTTACCTCCTGTTGGAGCAGTTGTATATATTATTTTTTGGTTACCTTGATGTAGTTAAGCTTCATTTTTTCACAGTCACCAATTCCGGGAGGTGGTGTATTTACATTTCTATTGTCGTATATATTTTTCATCCTACTCCTCATTACTTTACTTTTCACTGGTTATCTAATATCAGCCCATTGCTTGTCGCTTGGGGTCGGGGGGATTGGGCTTGTCTACAGAGGGGGGTTGTAGATGTCATCACAAACTGAGTTTTGGGTTATGATATTGTCTTCAAAGTAAGGGTAAGGTCCGCGTACATATTATATGTATCTTCTATTTCCAAATTGCTTATTGTCTATTGAAAACAAATTTTCTCCTCCTTCAATATAAAGATAAAGTCTGTCTACGCATTATATGTATTTATTTTAAATTTTACCCAAAATATATTGAATATATTATTATTATTATTATTGTTGTTTGACTTTTCAAAAAAAAATTGTAGCTTCAATTTTTTTTTTCAAATGGAATATTTTATAGGAAGGAATAGCTATTGGAAGGAGTTTTTCTATCTTGAATAATGAACAAATTGATGGCAACAAAGAGATGATAGCTATTGGACTCATGAATATTGCTGGTTCTTTAACTTCTTGCTACTTAACTACAGGTAATTTCTTTTTTATAAACCAAATAAAAATATTTTCATTTACAAAGTTTACTACTTTTTTGCATATTGTATTAATTAACTTCATTTAGTTGCAATAATTTTATTGACCCATTTATTTGACCTAAATTTTACTGTGACACCCTAGCTTAAAATAAGAGTTTCATATCGACAAAACACAAGAGATCCTGGAGATTTAAGGTGGCGTGTCTTTTCCTTTAGTAACGCATTTTAAGACTAAAACGGAATATCATTAGTGGACTGAATCGTTACATTTACGCTCAAAGAAAGACTCAACCCCTATCAGAGGAGGAAATAATCCTATGCTGCTTAGCCTTTTTGAAAAATGGTGTCTGATTTGTGTTGGAATATCAAAAAATTTGTATATTTTTAGACAATCCAACACTAATACGAATTCAGATTCAACCAAACACAAAAACTTTAGCTTAGTTCATGTGCATATCTTATGAGATCTACCAAATATGTCCAAATGTCAAATTTTAAACCATTTGATTCGAACTATTATAGGTTCAATAACATTTTGAACCCATAAAGTTCAAATCTTGAATCTATCTCTCCCGATAAATAAATTACACTTCCTTCTATCAAGCAACTAAGAGTTAGCACTACGGAGGCAGAGTCAGAATTTTTTAGTTTATGGATTCTGAATCACAATTTTTGCATTTATACATATTAAATGACATTTTAACACTAATAAAAGGTTTAAGCCATGGTTATTGTGTTCTACTGAGCCCAAAAACGATCACTATGATTGATCTGTCCCTAGAAAGCATGTAATTTTTGTTGGGTTTTAAGAGGCGTATGCGAAATGAAAAGGTATTTAGGTAAAAGACATCAAAAGAAAGGATGCAAGATATTTTTTCTTCTTGAATAGTTATGATCTTTTCGATGAGTTGTGATTTTTTTGATAAATTATGCCTTTTTCCAGAAGTTGTGTTTTCCGAAAAGGTACAATAAGCACCTCTTCATTGGCTAAAAATGCAGAAAACTAGCCTCATTTTTCTGCATATAATGAAAAAAATTCTGAATTTCCTTTGCATATTTTCTAACAAATAAATGTAGAGTGATTTGTTGCTGTTTGTTGAGTTCGATGAAGTCGGCCCCTTCCCGGCTTGCCTCGCTCTCAGGTTGGCTGGTATTTGAGGTACCACTACTCCACCAACATATATATCCCTTTTATTTTGGGAGGAAGTAATCCAAAACTTCTGGTACAATGAGGGGATTAAATTTCTTAAGTACGCATAGTAAATTCTTTAAATTGGAATAATTTCATTAAAGTTTTACTTTTTGTTTTCTAATTTACTATTTAAACACAGGATTGCAATAATCTTTTAACTTTTATTCACTGACAACGTAAAATAAACATCTACTAATGATACTTCATTCTATTTCTTTTTTTTTGAGATTAGGGCCATTTTCAAAAACAGCAGTGAACCACAATGCTGGATGCAAGACTCAAATGTCAAATGTAGTAATGTCATTATGCATGTTGCTAACACTATTATTCTTGGCTCCACTTTTTGGCTACACACCACTTGTTGCCTTGGCTGCTATCATTATGTCAGCAATGCTTGGCTTAATTGACTATGAGAAAGCAGTACACCTATACAAGACTGACAAAATTGATTTCTTGATTTGTATGGCTGCATTTTTGGGTGTTGCCTTCATTAGCATGGACATGGGACTCATGTTATCGGTAAGCAACTAATAATATTACTATTCACTAATTAGCGTGTATTTTGGTAAGTCATTTTTAATGTTCTAAATTCACGTATTGAGAATTTGAAAAGAAAAGAGGAATAGAACGGAATTATTTTGTTTTAGTGATATATCTAATCAGATTGAATAAGAATTAAAGTATTGTCACGATCATTCACATAAATCGGTGAGATTGATCAGACAATTTTTAACTTATGTAAATGAAAAATAAGCATTACTATGGAGTTTCATTTTGTGAAATTTGAAACTTCATGTTAATGGCCATTTTTCTAAGAGAGTGTCATTTCATAGTGTATGTTTCTATTAGCACATTTAATTTCGTATTAATATAGAGTAGTATATAAGACGCTCCTCAATACACAATTTTATTAGTCTCACTGAAAAATATTAGAGGTAAGGTGAAATTGAATTTATGTATTTCATGAAAATGACTATCATAATACTAAATATAGTAAAACTAATTCGCGCTTGATATTTACATCAACCTAATAAAAAACATTACACATGTAATTATACACAACCTTATCATGTGATTTAACTATGAAAAGTTAATATTGTTTGGTGTTATCACTAGTTGCCGGTTATCTTTTACTTACTTAATACACTACTTTTTTCTTGTGTGTGTAGGTTGGACTATCCTTGATTAGGGCACTTCTATATGTAGCAAGGCCACCTACTTGCAAACTTGGGAAGATATCAGACTCTACAGCATTTCATGACATAGAACAATACCCTGGTTCTATGGGAACTCCAGGAATGTTGATTTTGAAGCTTGGTTCTCCAATTTACTTCCCAAATAGCAATTATGTTAGGGAAAGGTAACAAAAGTTTGCTCTTCATTCCTTTCTTATTTTTCTTCTTTGGTTTTATACCCATCTCGGATATTCATTTTCGAACCCGACTAATTTGGGTTCACGCCTGAACGTTTTACTTTGAGGATAAAGCGCTTTTCATCGGAAGCGATTAGGCATATTTAAGGTTCGAACTTGAGACCTTTTTAACTAATGATGAATAAGTACTTACCACCAGTTTGTCCCTCTAGTACTCACTTTGAGACCCGACTAATCAGATTCATCTCCGAAAAGTCTCACTTTGAAGATAAAGCGTCTCCCATTAGAAGCGATTATGCATACCTAGGGGCTGAACTTAAGACCTAATGAAGAAGTACTTACCATAACATGATGATAGATTATTTTTCTTGGATCAATTAGAATATTGTAGCTTCTTTCTTTCTTTTTTTTTTCTTTTTTGGACTAATAACAAGATGTCAAGATCTTTGCTTTGATGGATATATTGAGCAGGATTCTGAGATGGGTTAGAGATGAGCAATCTCTCGCAAACTCCCAAAGAAATGAAATTGAGTACTTGCTACTTGATTTTGGAGGTATGGTTTTTCAGTTAATATAATTGAAAAAATAGTCATTATCTATTTGATTTTTAAAAATCAAATACTAGAAAAAATGTTTGCAACATGGTTTCTTCTCTATTGTATTTACTTTTCAAACCTGTTTTAAAACGCTTTAGCTTTACCTTCATAAGGTAGTAGTAAGGTCTAGATATACATTACTCTATCGAGATTACGCTGACTATATGTTTATTGTTATAGGTATAACATCAATTGACATAACAGGTGTTGAAACTTTATTTGAAATTCGTAGATGTCTAGCAGCACAATCAATCAAGGTAACTAGTAAAGTTATTGTCAAGTGACCAGAAAGTTACGGGTTCAAGACTTGAAAACAGCCTCTTGCATATGCAAGGTAAGGCTATGCAGTATGCACAATAGACCCTTGTGGTCGGGCCTTTTTCCGAATCACATACATAACTAAAGTTTAGTGTACTGAACTGTCTTTTTTCGTATTTTCGTAGTATATAATTAATTACATTTATTGTTGGAAAGCCACAACCTTCTAATATACTTTTTTTTTTTGTAGATGATATTGATTAATCCAAGATTAGGGGTGATGGAAAAATTAATTGTGACAAAATTTATTGATGTGATTGGAAAAGAATCAGTGTTTTTAACCATTGAAGATGCAATTGAAAATTGCAGTTTTTCACTTAAACGTTCAAGCCACTTGTCAAAAAGAGAAGATGTGGAAATTGCTTAGAGACTATTTGGATAGGCTTAATAACTTTCGATTTATTTTTGCTTATTGGACGTAAAAATAAGTGCTTAAAAATATCTTTTAAGAATTTTATTTTATCCTACAAAAAGTGCTTAATAAATACATTGACTATAAATCACTTAAAATAATAAGTCTATCCAAACAGACTCTTAATAATAATATTGTATGTCATTATTACTTTGTTGATGTTTTTTATTATTCTGTTCTCAACTATGGAATTTAGACATACCAAGGTACTACTTTTCTTCATTTCATCTACCTCCTCTCCCGCTTTTGATTTGTGATTTTTTGAGTTTGAATCCTAAGAATAAAAAGAATGGTATTGAAACATTTTCTCATGTAAGGCTTTGAGCGGTGCTAATTCATATTAGTCAGAACTTTAAAATGAGTATCGAATATAAAATAGAAAATCAAAATAGATATCATATTAAAAAAGAAAATTACAACTTATAGTACTTTTTGTCTAGTTTATAAATCTAAATTTTAATTTTAAAATATTAAATTAATCTAATTTAATTTAGCTTTAAAAAATTAATCAAATTAATTCACAAAAGTCAAAACATGACAAGTATTTTGGGATGGAAGGAGTATAAACTATACATAGAGGCATAAGACAAGCCTCTATGTAACACTACACATAGAGGCATAAGAATTTACACCGGTTACACTTGAATACAATCAATCCATAAGATCTCTCCTCATTCTACATATCTATGTCGCATAGATAAGATCTCTCCTCATTCTATATGTTATATTAAATTACAGAAGTTGGTTGTTATTGAGAGATCTGAATCAAGTCGGGAAGTAAGTGAAATTATTGCTAAACATAGATTCGACTCCACAAGTACAATTTACCTTTTGATAAAATACGTCAATTAGAAGATGAACACTTCACAAATATCGTCTGTTTCAAATCCTCCAAAAGCTATGCATTTTTTGAAGATCCCAACACGAGTGCAACAACAACATTTTTTAAAATTCCGAGTAACATAGCTGGTGAGGCATGAAATAGATGCAGGATTATCCAACAGGGTTGTCTTACACTGATCGAGCTTCCTCCCAAAAATAGCATATGATATCAACAATGGAATTACCTTTTTCTTTCAAGCCTGTTATGGATTCTTGATATGAACAACAATTACACAAACTGAAATTCATGTGAAAAACAACAGCAGCAGAAGAGGAAGCTGTGATTTACTATCCTGGCATCCGATGCAACAACCTAGCCGCGGCTTGTCCTTGTCCGCAGATTTTTCTAAGCAAATACAACATACCTGTTAAGGTTTAAAGCATAAGTGCTGGTTAGATAGAGGAGACTAAACAACTTACTAGATAGAATGCTCATAGATTCATCAGCAATCAAATAGTAAAAACAACATGACCATTGTAACCCTACCTAGGAGGAGAGAGGTTTCCAATAGAGCCTGGCTACAAAGGGGAAAAAAAACAGTTCAAAGCAGTTTGGAAAAGGAAATGAAGAAATCACCGTAAATTACTAAAGAAAGCATGACCAAACATTCTGAACAGTAACTGCAACAAAAATACGATAATTGAAGTACAAGAAGCCGCAGAACAGTCAACTGGTGAATTATGCAAATTCTAGATAACTATCATTTCAAACAGGAGTACAGACTCTACAAACTCTTCCCAAAACAGCAAATTCACGTAGCTTACAGTTATGCAAAATACTACATGTAATTGTATGTAACAAGCTAATAGCAGACCTTGGGGAAGGTCTAATAAAATCGAGTTAATCAAAGATTTCTTTTCCAGTTGTTTTGATAGGCAGCAATAACTAACAATGATATTGAAATCCTATTTTATGTAAGTTATCGGGTTGTCTCCTGTGTACAAGCATGAATGCCAAGAAGTAATAACTGAAATCTGATACTATCTCGATGATAAGTTTAAGGTCAAATGCTATTCCGTAGCAGTACAGATTTTCTTCAGAAATAATGTATTATCTCTTCTAATATTCGAAAACTTTCATGTGTTACATATTTCCTGGTCTACTGAATGCCTAACTAACATTGGGAAACCAGGTCATTCATTCTTCGCCTTTCCCTTCGCACTTAGATAGTTTTAATAAGCACAATATGAGTGACTAGTATTTTCCACAAGGACAATAATGTTGATCTCCGTGTATCCCTGTTTTTGGCATGTAAGACAAAATTGTACAAAACCAGATCAAGCAAAACAACAACGACAACAATAACATATCTAGTGTAATTCCACAAGCGGAATCTAGGCAGGATGGTACACAGACCTTACCCCGACCATGAGAAGGTAGAGAGGTTGTTTCCGAAACATCCTGGCTTAGGTATAGCAATTTAAAGCAACTATTGAAGAACAAGAATAGTAGCAATAGCAAATAATACAGTAACTAAAGCAAAGAGAACAACACATGATAATAAAAATCGAAGATAATAGAGGATGATTATAAAGCAAAGGAGACAACCAGTAAATTAACAAAAGCAACAGGCATTTTATTGCTCTACCTTCTCGGAGAAAAAACTACAAAATATGGGATATAAAGGGAAAAAATTGATCACAGAAAGAAAACAAGAAATACTGCCTGTTTGCGAAATGGATTGATAAGCACACATATAAATATTTTAGCTTAGATAGATGTAAAGAACATCAAATCAAGAAGCAAAAACTACTTTCTGTGAGACTGTTACCCAGAAACACAATTTCACTCCCTAAGGCTAGAAATGGAAAGATAAACTTACAGCATCTTCCCCTGAGATGGTACGTTCCTTATCAGTGCCTGCGGCTACATAACCACCTTCCTCCTCTCCTGAACTTTTACTTTCATGGTTCCCAGTTCCATCTGTCTTGGCCCTGTACTTAAGTGTGGGAAGAGCATTGATGGACACTTATGTAGCTCCTCTCTATTAGCATATATTAGGTTTTGTGGTCATTTTTATCTTTTAACATAGCTATATAAACTACTCTTGTA
>JBDJHY010000014.1:1889358-1899484 GCA_039654485.1 Withania somnifera | reverse complement strand
ATGATTAATATATAGTCCAATATCTAAATTCCATTTTATGTAATTGACAAGGTGGACAACCCAATGTCAATCACAAAGAGGAAGACTCACCCTCATTAATTCAGTTCTAGACCTCTCTTCCCACTTCTGTAATGTCTCCTTTTTCCTCTACCTCAGTGTGCTGTGAAGAAGCTGGACAAACTCAGTGGATTTTCATTGGCATGGTTGAAAGGAGAAAAAAGGATACAATCTGGTTAAATGGGACGTAGCAATGAAAAGTAGGCGCTTGGAAGGTTTGGGCATAAAAATCTAAGGAGACAAAATGATAGCTTCTTGAGGAAGTGGCTCTTGACGTACTGTGAAGAAGACAAGACTTTATGGAAGGAGATAATCAAGAGTAAATATGGTGAGGGCAACTTTTGGACCTAGCTGAACCGTAGGAGCCCAAAGTCCTATGGTATGACAGAATTACATTAGGTACCATATGAATAGGCCCACAAAAACCTTGTATAGCTTCTTCGGTTTCTCGATAAAGAGAAATATCACCAACAGCGGTTCTTATATATATATAAAAAGGACTTGTTCTTACCATAAAATAATATCCATAGCTCTCATAAAAAGTACCTAAAGATTCATCGTGAACTCCGATGGAATTTTTCTTGAAGCAATAACATGCTGATCTAGTCGCCACCGGAGCCACAAAGGACTATCTAAATTGAGTCGTCTCTGCCAATAAGCCCCAATTGCATCATAGGAATTCAAAAAAATGGGTTCTTCCCTATACTAATAGTAACTATTGTCACTTCTCTTTTTATTTTGATAGTTGTTGCGATCACATGGATTACATCTATTTACACAAATACCATGATGATTTCCACGCATTAATGGAGAACAACCAACGATCTTTGGCCAAAGCTAGAAGAAAACATGATTATAAAAGTGGGAGATGGGAGAAAAACAAAGTTCCGGGGAGATTCTTGGAACAACCAGACTTCATGAACCTGTTCAGCATATGCAACAACCCTGAGGCAACTGTTAAAGAATGTTGGACTGCTCAAGGATGGGATCTATCTTTTTAGAAAACTGTTAAATAATTGGGAAGTGGATACCATAGCTAATTTAATTCTTATATTTGAGGATGTCACAGGCACTACCCCAAATCCAGATTCAATGAGATGGAAGGACAATAAGGATGGGAAATTCTCTGTTAGAAAGGGCCTATGAAACAGGCAATGTGCAGCTAACCAGAAGACAACAATTTTGTAGAACAATGTCTGGAAAAGCATAGCACCAACTGAAGTTAAATGCTTTACTTGATTGGTAGCAAGAAAGGCATGTCTCACACAAGAAATTTTGAGGAGAAGGGGACAGATTATAGTTTCCAGATGCCATCTCTGTGGTGCCAACTCTATGGTGAAACAGAAGAAACAAAGAGTCACCTGTTTCTACATTGCAAAATCACTATAAAGCTATGGGCTCTTTTTCCTACACTCACAGAAACAAAATGGACTATGCCTAAGCACACTACAGACCTACCGAGCTGCACGACTACAAGAGGAGAAAGCAAGAGCCAAAAGAGATAGTGAAGAATCGTCCCACATTGCATTTGGTGGATTGAATGGAAAGAGAGGAAGCTTTGAAGACAGGTCCAATTCCAGTCACACGGTTATGGAATTGTATTATCTTTTCTATTTTGGTGTAAAAGGATAAGAAATAGATGAATTAGAACTAGTAAATTTATTAGGGTCATTGTAAGAAGTTTCCTTCCTTTTCCCTGTTTCTCTTTTTAAGGTTTCCAGCATATACTTACTGCTGAAGAATACAACATTACCAGTTTCAAAAAAAAAAAAAATTATTAGGTTGTCACCTGTTTAGAAACAAGAATGCAAAGAAAGTGGTAACTGAAATCTGATACTATCTCACTGATAAGTTTAAGGTCACATGCTATTCCATAGCTGTAGAGACTAACTTCTTCAGAAACAATGCATTTTCTCTTCTAGTATCCAAAAACTTCCATATCTGTTACATATTCCTGTTCTACTGAAGGTGTGACTGCTAACATTGGCAAATAAGGTCATTCATTCTCCTCCTTAGCCTTTGCGCTTTGAATAGTTTTACTAAGCATGTGTGAATAGCTTTTTCACCAGGATGATAATGTTGTTTTCTGTGTATCCTTGTTTTGGCATGTAAAAAAAAATTGTACAAAACCAGATCAAGCAAAACAACAAACGCAATAATAAGTTATTAGAAGTCATTTATTGACTCTTTGACAGTGTTAATCCTAAGAGGAAATAGCAGTCATGGAAAATAAGAATACCGACTGAGCAAAATGAAGGATTGATTGATATAGCACAAATACAAATACTTTATCTTACGTAGATGCAAACAACAACAAATCAAGAAGCAAAACTACTTTCTGTGTGAGAGTTGCCCAGAAAATCAATTTCTGAATCCCAAAGGCTTTAAATTGAAAGATGAACTTACCGAATCTTCTCCTGAGATGGCACGTTCCTTCTCGGTGCCTGCGGCTACACATCCACCTTCCTCCCCTCCTGGATTTTTACTTTCGTTGTTCCCAGTTCCATCTGTCTTGACCCTGTACTTAAGTGTGGGAAGAGCATTGATGGACTCTTCTGTGGCTCCTCTCACTCCATGCATATTTTCACGGACACCAAGGATTGAAATAATACAAGGCAGGCAGCAGCATATCATTGCACACAAGATGAAAGGCATAGCATATCCAATGCAACTAATGGTAAGAAAAGCTATACACAATCTGCGAAGTGTGTGGATCTATAGTTAGTTTTGGTGATACCAGTGTAGCAAAGGAACAACAACATACCTAGTGTATCCCCACAAAGTGGGTTTGGGGAGGGTTAGAGTATACACAGACCTTACCTCTACCTCAGAGATGAGGTAGAGAGGCTGTTGCGGATAGACAGTGTAGCGAAGGAAGAATAAATAAAAAAAGAAAAAACAACTGTACCTGTACATATTGGGAGCCTCAGAAGACGACGAGTGCCCCCCAAAGATCCAAACATTGCCAACAACAAACCACACCGCGAAGAAGCAATCCAAGGCCATCTTCAAATGATCTACCAGTGAACCAATTCTGAGAAAAAGAAACCTCAATACAGGGTGGATAATACTATCAATGATATAAGATAGATTCCACGATCATGGTACTGAAGAGTAGGGGTGAAAAATTTAGTCGATGAAAATACGTACTAGCTATTTTGACTTGCCCAAGTTCAGCCCATATAAAGATTGGGCTGATAGGCCAAGTATGCAGCCAAATTGACCCATTAAAAATTTATGTTTGATATGTTATATATAGCTAAAATAAAGCTAAGAGGTTTATATTAGTTTAGTTTGGTAACTAAACAGATTATATGAAAACAAAAAATAAAACTAAAACTTGGTAAGAGTTGGGCGAATTGTGTTATGGACTCATTATGTAACCCATTCTTGACCCAACCCCATCTCAGCCCAAGTATCTTTCGGCCAGGTTGGACAATGAACCATTTATTGATTCAACCTATATTGACCCATCCAGATTCAGCTCAAACTGCCCATTTGCCACTCCTAGTGAGGAGATACTGATCCACAAAACACTGACTACATTTCCATGAGAACCTCTAAATGGCTGTACAAAGAATTGGACAACAGCAAAACTGAAGATCTTTTTTTTTGGGCAATAAACTGTAAATATTACCATACCAATGACAAAAGGACATCCATACAACCAGCAGAGCACTTTGTTGCTAATCAGCCTTCTAACAAGGTCAATTAGTCCTCCAGAGCCTCATCAAAACTGCAGAATTCTTGGATACACTTTTTTATGACATAAAATTATAGGAATTGGAGAAAAGGTTAAACACCTTTGAATGAAAAAATGACAAAAATTCCAGTTACTCATGAAGCATGAAGCAGTTGTACCTAAAAGATCATCTGGTCAAAACTCATTCAGTCTAGCTAATGTTCTTAAGGCAACAACTGACTCCATCCTGAATTACTAAACATGCTTAGTTGTTTTTAAGGATAATTGTGCCCACTGACAAAAAAGATAAAAGAAGAAAACACATGGAAGAGAGCAATGTGCATATCTTTACCTTGCATCATTTTGCCTGCTCCAAATGTCTCTAGGTGTGTTCCTACCCTCTTCCTCATCAGAGGACCGAGTTAATGAGATAGCAAAATAAGAATTTGGCTCTGCAGTGGAATTGACTTGGGGTGAACCTTGACGCAGTTGAGCTGATCTCTGATTGGTGGCTTGGTAACGGAGAAGATAGCGCCAGTACAGTAAAGGTAGGGTAGCTGCACATCCAGTTGCATAACCCACAATCCAAGCAAATAATGGGGTTTCTGGGTTTTCCTCTCTTGACAAGGATAAAACAACAATGACTGCGACAATCTGTCCTAAGGTGAATATTAGCTCAATGGAAAGCCACAACAGGGTATTAAATGGGCTCCAACGACGATCAGAACTGTCACCTCTCCTAGCAGTAGAAGAGCTTTGAGAATTCGATTCATTCGAGGAAGAAGATGATGAATGTCGATTTGATGATCTATTTTCATGATTGGGAATTTCCAAGTCACGAGGAGAATCATTATCGGATAAACCTGATGATGAAGGACCACTTCCTTGTTCTACATCAATAATATGCTCATTCCGCTCACGACTTTCAGCTTGCTCCATGAGCAAAGGAAATCTGTCGGTTGGGTTCTCTTGAGTAAGCTCTTCAGAGGTAACAGCCATTTAACCATAAATCTCAAGGAGGATATTGCTACTGGTACAGTTACCAGCCTTATGCTCACAACCAATGCTTACCTGATGATTTCATTTTAAAAAAGAAAGAATACTGGCTGGGTAAGAAACAAAAAGGCCTAGTCCTCTACTGGGGAAGGATCACTTGCAAAAGAAGATATAGTTGTAATAATGTGAATTAGAAAGACAGGAAAACTTGCACATGCATAAATATATCAAGTTGGAGGAATTTAGAACCGTATTCAAGAGCATCTGGTGACCCACAAATTAGCATGTTTATTTTAATTCACCAATGCCCATATCAGTCCTTCATTTCCTCACATGTAAAATATATACAAGTTTGTAATAGTGTCCCAGTGTTGCCACTTAAGCCTTGAAGCAAGGTGCAAAACATGTTGAGCGTTTCACCTTATTTCATTGTCATCATCAAGGTTCTAAGACATACTTTTTCTTTCCAATTAGCGGCTCCTAAAATAGAGACACTAAACAATAGATATTTCACTTTACTTGCGTTTTGTGCTAAAAGCTCCAATGAATCTTAGAGCTTTTTTGAGCTCCAAATTCTTCTCCAACATCTCATATATTACATGAATAACACGAATGAATCACTTCATTGGACTTAAGGTCATGCTTCTCGACAAGGAAGACTTCTAGTGATTCTAGCATACTTAGAAGGTTGGTTGGCAGGTGACACAAACTTATCGTGACTAAGTTAATATCCCTTCCCATGACTCATGAGCATTAAGAGTTAATTGTGAATTACCAATGTGATGCTTATTGAATTATAGTAGTTTGCATTATTAGATACATAAAATCAGCTACTTAGCAAAAGCACCATTTAACGAGGGCACGTGCACTAGCTTATTGATCTATAGATACAGGTTGGGAGAGATCACCGTGTGATAAACGTCTATCTCAAGGTATTGTGTTCTTTTTCGGGAAAATCTTGTGCCATGGATGACCAAAAAGCAAAATTAAGTAGCAAGATTTAGCACCGAAGTCGAATATCAAATCAGGAATATCATCATTTGAATCGAAAACCTAACATCAGATGATTCTCATTCATGATAACTAAGTTGCACTTGAATTGCATCAAATCCTATTTCATGAAAGGGCAGAGAAGATAGAAATCAATCATACTTCACAAAAAAATTAGACACTTCCAGAATTCATTATCACTCAATATGTGAGTCGCTATCAACTCGCAGACTTACCACATTTGCCAGTCCCCGAACTAGTTTCATATGCAACAAGTTTGCTACATGCCAACATCCAACACATGCATCAATTGAGGAGCGATTAAGATCGGTCACAGGTGTAAAATTATATATTGGTAATGGTATCCCACATTGTCAAAGATTGTAATTATAGTATCTAAAAGAGTTCGCAAATGTAAGACATAATACTTAAATCTACTCGCACATCACACACTTGGTCTTTTTTTCCAAACATATGGACTCAAAACAAACAAAACAAGGCTCGAGATACCAAGAAAGAAATCTTCGGAAACACATTAACAAGACTTATAAATATCTATGCTTAAAGTTAATGATACAACATTCATTTGTTCTATACGAATACTGACCAGCATAAACTTCGCAGACTATATACCTAGCAACCAATCGAGCTCCTCAAACCCTAAATCTAATCAAAATGATCCCTTCACATCCTTTAAAACCAGGACAAGATATTGCATGAGACGCACAAGCTATGAAACTTAACCATCTAATGTTTTTACTAGATAACCTATTAAATATTACAAGTTAGTCAGTCGGTAAACCTTAAGCATAGGATTTCCCCTAAGGAGAATGAATGAGCACATGACTGAAGTTACACAGAAAGTCTAGGAATACACACAAAAAAAGAGGTCTGTATTATGATTTCCCCTGTAGGCTTTGTCTAAAATTTTGAGCCTTTCTTTCTAAGGTATGTCTGAAATTTCAAGCCTTGAAATGCTAAACTATTTATATTGAAATGACATGAACCTAAATTTTCCCATTTGTGAGATTACACTGGGCACTGGGTATGTTGTTGTATATGGACCTAAATAGAGCAGAATGGACGTGGAATATTCATATAACCAATTAGGGATCGGGATGATTTCACGCTACACTTAGTTGCTAGGAGAACTAAGAATAATTAATTTTGACATTCATCCAATAAATGAAATGCAAAAGCAGCAGCTTCAAAACTATGGCACCCTGAGTAGAAAATATATGACATGATCACAAGATGCGGAATTCAAATAGAAAATTCAAAACGCATTAACTTACTAAACTTGACCCACAGAATTATTAACAAGAATTTTTACTAACAACAATAAACCTAGTGTAACCCCATAGTGGAGCTTGGAGAGGGTGGTGTATACGCAAACTTATCCTCCTTCTGATGATAGAGAAGGTACTTCCGATAGACTCCCGACCCAAGTAAAGCACATCAAAAGCAGTATGAAAGGGAATACAGTAATAAGAAAGTCAATTAGAAAATAATGAAGAAAAGAACAGTAGCAATATCAAATGATACGGTGACCGAAGCAAAGAGCCAGAACACTAAAAAGAGTAACAATAGTAATACTGAAAAGAGAAACTATAATACCATACCACTCTTGACTACCTACTATTTTTCTACCATATCCTCGACCTCCACATTCTCATATCTAGATAAGAAATTTCGCTAAATGATATCTTACTTTGAAGAACACCGCAATAACAACAATGTCTCAACTCCAAACTAGCTAAGCATCTCCATATATCCATTGAACTCTAAGGGTTGGTATGAGGCCCGGAATAAGATGCATGATTATTTTATCCGACGTTTGGTTAGGAGTATTATTTAGTCCCCGATTTATTTATCCCACCATTTACACTATAATGATGGGATAAGTCATCACACATATATGATGGGATAACTTATCTCACGGGATAACTTGTTTATCACATCTTTATATCAAATGATCCCTAAGATATTAAAAGAGTAACAGTAATAATACCAAAAAAGAAACCATACAACTCTCAACTGCCTACTAACTTACTACACTAATCAATGATTGCGTACTCACTTTCTATCTTAATCCTCGATTTCTACTTTTTTATATCTAAGATTAACAAGAAACTTTGCTAAATTACACTCCCTCTGTTTCATATTACTTGACTCGCATACTAAAAATAACTATTTCAATTTACTTATCCAATTTATGAAATCAAGAAAATTTTATTACATTTTTCCCTTTCTACCTTAAGTATCAAGTAACTGCATAAAGTATTACCTGTCAAGTTAGAGTTCTAAGCATCATTAATAAAATTAGTTTAGTAAAATACGCCTTTATTTAAAGTTTCTTAAGGCTTGTGTACTAGGTCAATAGGGGCCAAATACTATGAAACGAAAACGAAATTAAGTATCCAAATTACAAAAACTTCACAATAACAAAACCTAGTAGTCAATAAAGTCGATTGGAAGCATGAAGTCTCAAGTTCAAATCCCATAAAAAACAAAAAATTACGTAATAGTTTCTCATCTTTCCTAGCCTTGATGAATAGAGCTACCTGACACCTAAACTTGGCGAACAGAGTTACATGATACCTAGCTTTGGCGAACAGAGTTACATGATACGTAGACTTGGCGAACAGAACTACCTGATACCTAGCCTTGGCGAACAAAGCTAACTGATACCTAGCCTTGGCGAACAAAGCTAACTAATACCTAACCTTGGTGAACAGAGCTAATTGATACTAACCTTGGCGAACAGAGCCAACAGATACCTAGCCTTGGCGAACAGAGTTACTTGATGTCTAACCTTGGTGAATAGAGTTAGCTGATACTAGATTTGGCAAACAAATATACCTCACACCTAACCAGAGTGAACAGAGTTACCTGATAGCTGGTCTTTGATACCTAGCCGGAGTAAACAGAGTTATCTGATAGCTGGTCTCGATGAACAGATTTAGCTATAGCTGGACTTGGTGAATAGAGTTAGCTATAGCTGGACTTGATAAACTGAGTTAGCTTAAGTGAACAAAGTTATCCACTACCTTTTGATAGTGGGAGATAGCTGGTCTACCGTGCAACTAGCTGGTCCGGACACCACAGTTCTAAAAAGAAAATAACCTCTATATCCATTCAATTCTATTTAGGCAAATTTAACAACTCTATTGCCAACAAATACAAAGCCCCTAACATAACTAAATTCAGCTCAAAATTTAACGTAAACGCTCTACATAAATCCTCAAATTAACCCATTAATCAAATCAAAAAATGATTACTTTTGAAATCAATAGAATTTAGCAGAGAAATTGAAACCAAAAAAAAAAAGTTAAAAAAAAGAATTATTAAAAAAATTGTAAAATTACCAGCGATTAGATATGGTGATCGATAAAATTTGGTCAGCAATGAAGATTTCTCTGAATTTAGATTCGCTTTTTTTACTTTCTTTCTGCGAAAAGGACAAATATTTGTCAGCTGCACCGACTCCTCTTCTAAATTCTTTTGTATTGTATTAAGTCATAAGATTGTATTTATCTACATAAAAAAATATATTTACATATTAAAAAATGCGAAATTGATATAATTAATCGCGATCAGAATTATTAGTTTATTTAGTATATATTAATGTAATTATATATAAAGAAAATATTTTTTTATACAAAATAGTGTAGTATATTTTTGATAATTTAACTAATGAACGTAATTATTTTTTATTGAAAAGTATTATGAGCGTAATTAAATATGCATAACATAGTTGAATATATCTAGAATATTATCTTAAATAGGAGGATTTGGAGCCTGGAGGTCACTGGTTAGAATAAGAGGTTACTTGTAGGTGAAAATTCTCTCACACTGGCTTTCGTGCAAAATAAGCTTGGTGATCGTACTTAGATCCTCCTCCTTGTCTTGATACTTCTCTCGGAGTTTGTTGGCTTCCGAATACCACCTATTTTTTTTATAGGTGTCTTTATCTTATCGTTTATTCTTCTATATGTTTTGTGCTTATTTCTTATGATTTTATTTTGTTGTTGCTATTTTTATTTTTGTATTTTTCTTTTTCAAATTGTTTGGATAGGTCGTATTTCAAGTCAAGGATTTATAAACAAATCATTATCTTTTACGAAATAGGTATAAGCTTTATGTATATTTTACTTTCTGCAAATTAAATTTTGTGCAATTATATCAAATATATTATTTTTAATTGTTGGTTAAATATGTAACTGTATTATCTTTTATTTGGGTTTCTTCTAGTATTGTTTTTCTAAATTTTTTTCGTTTTCTTTTTCAAAACCCTCTTAAACTATGACGATATTGTCACTACATACTCTAATTTTGCGGGGGTCTCATAATTGTTTTTAGATAAATTATTGCGGTCTTTATCTATTTACCTGGATCGCG
>JBDJHY010000014.1:1761407-1772722 GCA_039654485.1 Withania somnifera | reverse complement strand
ATGACAATATTTAACAGGAAAAATCATTTTGAAAATTCAATTTGCACGTATTTATAAAATATCATCTCAATTCATCTTTTATCACCAAATCTGACATATGATATGCTTCCGAAGGATACATTGGATAATTTAAATTAAAAAATATACTTATATATTTCTATTGAAATTTAAAATCTAAATTTTAAAATTTATGTATATTTCACGGCGCAATAGTAACACCATTCATGAAGCTATGTAATATACACTTTGCTCTTTTCTAAGGTTATTTGAAAAAGGGCAGCTCAAGTTTCAAGCATGTAGGATGCAAAGCAAACTCCACCTTCAGTCCTTCACACATTTTCACGGTAAAACAATGCAATGATTACCAATTTTAATTACTTCAACCATATTATTAATCCAAAAATCAGTAGTCTCTACTCTCTGATACTAAATTTTACATAGTAACCCCCCATCTCAAATTATATTTCAATGATTTTTTAAATTATTTATTAAAAATTTAAGATAAAATTATTTTTTTTATTTTATCCTTAATATTAATTGTTCTTGAAGTTATAAACAACTACATAGAGTATATCTCAAGAGATAAATAGGTGTAATATTTTAGTATATAAATTTTAGGATCATTAATAAAGATTGCAAAAGAAATTAAAAAAAATAAAATTGTGCAATCAATAGACATAAATCTCCTCTCGTAGTAAAAGACACTTCCATAAATAAATAGTACTACTGCTAACTCTTTATTATGACAAGTAGTATTAATTGCTTACAGTTTACTTTCTTTTCAAATGAAATTGCTTATTAATCATTAATGCTATATACCCTTAATTATTAGGGTGCAAATTATACCTTAGTGGAAAATTCATAATTGCATAAACTCGTTGGAGTGAACAATTAATAATCTATTTAAGAAAGACAAAATGATGAAATTATCTCTTCTTCTTCCCTTCCTTCATAAGTATCATTGTTGGAATTAAAAAATTTCTAGATTTTACACACAAACGGATGTATTTTCGATGATTTAATAAGTTTGAGGAATAATTTCTAAAGTAATAGATAGTTCATTAGATTGTGCGATTCACTTTACATATCTCAAATCATTTTGCTAAATTCTCTCTTCATATAAGAATCCATATATACATTTACGAGAGTCGTTAAGAACTAAAGCTATAGTGATATTTGGTAATAACTAATAATTACAATTTCCTACTATTATAGCCAAATGACTTTCTTTGGAAAAAACAAAAATTGTCTCTAAATATCCCTCGAATGCTTATAAATTATATTATTGGTTTTTTTTTCCTTAAAAGTGGTGCTTATGTTTTCTCACATTTGGTCCAAAAGTCGAAGTGTGCGTGTTGGGACTATTTTTGCGGCAACAATGGGCTCACTTGGTAGACTCGATGCCCAAATTTTGTATTGATCTTACCAATCTATTTGGTAAATACATAAAATAAAAAATTCTTTGATCCTTTTTTTATTTTGCACCATACAATGTTAACAAGTGACAATTAATACCATTGTCTTCAAAAATTAAACTTTTTTGGTCTTTTTTTTTTTTTTTTTTTTTTTTTTTGGCTTGTTCGATAGTCACTGAGGTTCAACAAATTTGAATTTATGCTAAGGAGTCTGGTGTGAGGTGTCCGGTTCTTTCTATCTATGTTCATGATATTACGGATTCAAGGTTTAAAAGCAGTAAATTTTAGGAATTAATTAGTCCGAATTCACACAGAAAAAGTCTCAATTTATACTGTAGGGTATATGATTCTTTGCTTTCTACTTTCATATTTGAGGCTTTGATTCAACGAATTCAAAATTAAGTAGGGTTTGTTTGACTAAATCAGCTATATACGTTTATTCTTGATCCACCACTGAATAATCGAGTCATATATTTCCCTTAATTAATAAAAGAGAGGAAGATGCAATACAAGGTACCATTTAAAAATGGAAAATATACATGAGAATATTACAAAATCGTACTAGAGCTTGAGCCCATATACATAGCATATACATAAGAGTGGGAAATGGGGGGGAAAGCCTAATAAATTGAATCACTATGTAACAATCCTAGCATAAGCATGCCGAAAATCCAAGCAATTTTTGGCAAACTAAAAGACAAGGCATGATGATGGCTCTACTTGATTGGTTGGTTAGTTAGTACTACTATATGATGAACAAAAAAAAAAAGAGAAGACCAAAAAGAAAAATAAAAAAGGAATGAAATAAATTTTCTCTCTACTCCTATAATTAATGCTTGCAACACATTTAGTTCTTTTTTTTTTTCCTCCAAGCATATATGCTTTCGCACCAAAAGGATAGCCATGTCAAGAGCTTTTGGCAATTGTGGGGTCATGAGGCAACCGTTTGAAGATGAGGGGTGCACCATATTGAGGGTGAAGTAGCATCAACACAGTTGGAGCGTGTTTATATTGTGGCGATAATCGTAAGGCGAATCGTTGAAGTATAATTGCTAGAGTCAATTTCGTTTGCAATATGGCTAGATTTTGGCCTATGCATTGACGAACTCCAAGCCCAAATGGGATGTAAGCCATAGGGTGCTTAGCGGCTCGTGCCACACCCTCAGAAAATCTACCAGGATTAAACTCGTTAACATCGTTACCCCACATAACTTGATCATGATGAATCGCTAGAATTGGAATTAAGACTTCAGTCCCTAGGGGGATCTTGCATCCTCCTAGATCTACATCAGCCTTGGCTCGTCGGATTGTCGCGACGATAGGAGGGTAAAGGCGCAAGGACTCGTTCAGAATCATGCTCAGCTGCAACATCAAATCAAAATCCAAATTAAAAAGAAGAAGCTCAAAATTAATAAATTTATTTTATTTTATGACAATGACAGCTTTTTCAAAACTAATTGGCACTGGAGCAATGTTATACTTAGCTTCTACTGTCCTATGGAATCTACACTAGTAGTAGTACAACTCTTCTTGTTTAATGAAAAAAATTAATAATTTAATTTCCATGTTGAGCTATAGTACTCTTGTCATTTTCACTTTATCAGCAAGTACAATTAGCTACTTACTAAAAGATAAAAGATGAATAATTTTTATTTTTTTGTCTTAACCACACAAATTGTGAATTAAGAAATACTGTAGATTAATAAAATGAGAAGTTGAAAGAGATGCAAAAACTAAAAATTACTTGTTTCTTGTGTTTACACTAAATCAATCAATTCACTCGTCCAAATATCTTCTTTTTTATATTTAAAACAATTTAATTTAAAAGTTTCATAACTATTTGCTGATACTAGGTAATTTTTCGTTGCGAATAAATATTTAATGGAGAGATTGCACATACCATTTTAAGCTTGGCAAGATCATCTTTTGAAGGTATCGAACGTGAGCCGCACACTTTAATCACCTCGTCACGTGCTAGGTCTTGCCACCGTGGATGCATAGCTAGCAAGACAGTTGTCCACGTCAGCAAATTCGACGTTGTTTGTTCACCAGCAAAGAAGAAAGTCTTGCATTCTTCAGCAATATCATTTGCAGTGACCATGGAGGAATTATTATTATTGTGTGCAGAGGAACTATGATGAATTGGAGTATGAATGGATGTTGATAGTGATGATTCCTTCATACTTGCTTGGATCATAAGGCCCAATAAGTCTTTTGGACCATGGTTTTCATGCATCTCATTCTTTCCCCAATCCTCTCTCCTTTCTTGAATCAACTTCATTAACAATTTCTTAACCTCTGTGTCAAGTTTCCACGATTTGATGTTTCGTTTCGTGGGTAGGAACCTATTGACAAGACAAATGAGTAAGTTAACGTTTACTATTCGATTATACTTAGTAGTGGCGATAGAAATAATAGCCATTTGTGCAAATGTTCCAAATATAGCCACTTTTTCAACACCTAACCACTTTTCGGCCATTTTTTTCTTTTAACAAATAACCAAAGGTAAAATTCCAGGGTAATTTATGAAACTTCATGACAAAATAATCATATGGTAAGACAAATCAAAATTATTTTTGCACCTGTAGCCAGGTATGAAGACTTTTTGAAATGCTTCAGAAGCAAGAACCATTTGTTGAGCTTGTAACCTAAAAATAGCTTTGCCTTGTTCATAGCTGTGGCCAAAAGCTGTTTGTGCTACAATGTCTTCTGTTAAAATTTGGAACCACTCTGATACTTCAATTTCTATCCCTCCATTCTTTGAATTTGGTGTCAATTTCTCCAACATTTCAATCACTTTACAAGCTGCCCCTGGTATTAACAACTACAGTAAACACACAAAATAAAATTACATTAATATCCACTTGTCAAATGAAAGAAAAAAATCATATAAGAAATAGCCTTTTTTTCTTGTTTCGAGCCTCAGGTTTCTAAAATTCACTGATCCGATTAATCCTCGGGAGTTGAGTAACACTGTGGAAAGTTTACCATTGGGTCAATAATCACCAAATAACCACTTTCAGCTTATGCATTTGTTAAAAAACCACTGATGTGAAGTTTCAAAATCATTGGGAGAAACTCCAAGATAATATTCTGAAATTTCACTTATGGTATTTGAAACTCCAGAATAGTGGATATTTTCCAGTGATGGAGCCGAAAAGTGGTTAGTGGTTAAATACACAAACACCCACTTCAGCTATAATGTTTTTGAAAAATAACCCCCTATCCTGAAATTTCAAAATCCATAACGATAACTCTAGTATAATATCCTAAAGTTTCACTTGTTATATTCGAAACTCCACGATCGTGGTTCTTTTTTAACGACCAAAAAGTGGCCATTGTGCACTAGTTCAACGACATTATACCAAAGACTCTGAACTCGAACTTGAAGCTCCATGTTTAACTAAAATTGTGAAAAAAAAAAAAAAAAAAAAAAGTATTGGAATAAGAAAGGAAACTTTAACTTACTTTGAGATTTTCCATATGGAAAGTAGGGGTAATAATTTTTCTATGATGAGCCCATTTTTCACCTTTGAGACTAAGAAGGCCATCTCCTTCAAGTTGTCTAATTAAAGGATGAGCTTCATTTTTCTCATAAAATTCAGATTTTGTGGTGAAAATTTCTCTAATTAAATCAGGATCAGCCACAGCCAAACGTGGTGTTGGTCCAAACCACACTAGAAATGTTGCACCTGTAAAAATCACACACAATAAAAAAGAAAAAAATCATCCCAAAAAATAGCTGACAAATGTGTACTATGTATATTGGCTAGCAACTGTAAATATTTTTAGCCCAACCAACCAAATAATATCATAAATTATTGAAAGAAACAAAGAGTTGATTTTCGTTTATAGTATCTTGAGTGACTCTAACCTTCAACCTAGTAATAACAGACCACACTTGTTGCATTGCATATATCGGTCAGTAATTAATAATAGACTATTATTAATTAAGTGATAGTATGAGAAATCATCTCGAAGAAAACAAAATAGTAATAATGAGAAGGGGAGAATTATACACAAAAAAAGGGAAATGACAGAAAGCAATATGTATTTATGAACAAGTTAAGCACAAAAACTGTAAAAGAGGAAATGAAAGTTGGCAAAAATAAAGTAGTGATGATTCAGAGAGGATGGATAGTGTAGACCCTACAATAAAACAGAAAGAGCAAAAAAAGGAAAATAAAACAAGAAAGGGTATAGAAAATAAAAAATAATAATTTTGCCACTAACAAACATTATACAAACTTCATCATCAAGAATTTGAAGTTATAACAAAATCTATAAAGAACCATAAGGACAAAATGAAACAGAAAAAAAAAAAAAAAAGAAAGATAAAGTTCATGAAAACCCCATAACTATGATGTGCCAGAACTTCAATTTTTACAAAAAATTGGACCACAAAAAAATAAACAAAGATTTTAATTTAATTTTTTTAAAAAGGGTATAAAGCTAATTTTTTAAAAAAATGCTGCAGCAGTGTTCTGAAACACTGAACTTCACAACTTCACAACTTCACCAACTCATCAATAGCAGAAAGAAAAGGACATTAATTAAAGAAGTACAAAACAAGAAGCCACCTTTCAAACTTGAAGCTCCAAACAAAATCACAACCAAAAAAAAATATTCCAAAACAAAAAATTAATTTGTTAAAATAGCTTTAAAAAAAGCCAATATTATTTTATTTTGTTAAAATAACTTTAATTTGTTACAAGAAAAGCCAATAAAGTACACATAAAGACTTCAACTTTAACAATATTAAGAAACCAACTTTCAAGAATTAAGCTCAAAATCACAAATTTGCAAAAAAAGGACACTTTTTAATTGTTTCAAGAAAGCCACAATACACATAAGGACTTCAACTTTTGAACAATACTAAGACACCAACTTTCAAAAAATGAAGTTCAAGAACAGAAATTTGCAAAAATGGACACTTTTTAATTGTTTCAAGAAAATCAAACTATACATAAAGACTTCAACTTTTAAACAAAACTAAGATACCAACTTTCAAAATGAAGTTCAAAAACATAAATTTGCACCACTTTTTAATTGTTTCAAGAAACGAAAGTACACATAAATACTTCAACTTTTTTTAAAAAAACTTCTTTTTTAACAATACTAAGAAACCAACTTTCAAACATTGAAGCTGAAGAACATAAATTTGCAAAAAAAAAAGGACACTTTTTAATTGTTTCAACAACACCAAACTACACATAAAGACTTCAACTTTACAACAAACCAAGAAAAAAGATTTCAAAAAAAATGTTTTTTTAGCTGAATTTTGAACCAAATTTAAAACTTACCATAAATTTTCTTCCAATGATGATAGAAGGAGAGAACTCTTGGTAGAATATTGTGAGAGCAATAAGGCATAGTTTGAGAAGAAGCTTTCATCATTAAACTAACAATTTCCTTAGCATTTCCAATGAAGAATTTATAAGGTGGTCCTCTAATACCTTGTTTAGCAAAATGTTGTTCAATTTTTCTTGGTCTTAGCCATAAATAAGCAACAATCCTTATCATAAATATTGAAACTAAAAATGTTAGTCCAAGAATCTTGAACCAATTTGTAAAATACATCAACTCTTTTTCCATTTTCTCAAAAACAAAACACACCCCTTTGGCTAGTGTGTGTAAGTAAGGTGTTTGTTGCTTCTTTCTAAGTGTCTTCTTCTTCTCTTTTTAATGCCAACAAAGTTTGTGAGAGAAATAGAAAGAGAGAGAGAAATTTGTTTGGCAACGCCAACGGCGTAGGGGCCGCCATTGGAATTATAAGGGTCAACGAATTAAATAAAATTTAAGAAAAGCTGAATATATATATATATATATATTTTTTATATTGTTAACTTTTTGAGACAATGTTGCCCTTGTCTTTTTCTAGGTAGTTTTTTTTTTCTTTTTGAGTCCGATATATTTAATAATCGGGTTAAAATTTTCACTAAGGTAATTTAAATTCAAACTAGATTAATGTAAACATAAGAAGTAGCTATGAAGAATCAAACATATATTATATACAAATAAAAAATATTTTAATAATATATAAATAATGTATTTTTTTTTTTGCAGAAAAGAATTCAAAAAATATTGGGTAGCTGTATTTAAATTGATGTGAATACTCTATGAAATAAGGTGGAGTAATTGAAAATATAATCAGAAGGGCTATTTCTCTAGCGGCATTTAAGATGCATATATGAACTCAATTCATTTTCATAATGTAATATCAAATAATATAAAAAAACCTCTTAAATATGAGATAAAACCGCATTTTTTTTTTAATAAAAAGAACCCGTCAGCGCTACCTAGCTTTGCCTCCATCCGTATTAAAACTTAGGTTTGGTATGATGCTAGGTTTATTTACAAACTGAGCAGGTTTAAGGGTTCGTCTAGTGAAAATAATGTAGGCATTAATCGAAATTAAATTGGGAGAGATAAATATCCATAAGTGTCATATAAATTAACAAAAGCGATGATAAAAAAAAAATTAACAAATTTAAGGGTAAGTATGCATTCAAAGTTGCATAGTAAGAAGCAAATTTAACTTTTGACTTTTGATTCTTTTTCAATAGTATCGTATTAATTTTTACATTTGACGTTCACTATTTATATTAAATCTCAAATTCACACATAAAAGGGTATTTTTAAAGGCGGTGCTTTCAATAAGAAATTTTTTATTTTCATGAATTTAAATTTAAAATTCTAATTAAATATAGAGAAATTTCAATTATCAAATCACAATTCGCATTAGATTGATGTTTTCTTTTAGGTAGTTCATATATCCTGGGATCATGTCTTCTTAAGACTATTCTAGATGTATAATTCAATTTTAATAGTAATATTCTATTTCAGTTGAATAAATTTTGGCTTTTTTCAACTTTACATATATAAGCAAATGATATGAAAATGAAACCAGCCATTATCACATTTGTGATTTCAGCAAAAACCTACCAAACATCAAAATAGATGGCTGGCTAATATAGCCAAAGTCTTATGACTATTTCTTCTCTTTATTTTTTTTTTCTTCAAGAAAAGTTCAATTTCAGCTCAAAAATCTTGAATTCCACGATGAATTTAGTTAGACTTTCTTTATTGACCAAGAAATTTGGAAAATGTGAGGATTAGTTTAGTATATTACACAATAGTTATGTCTTAATTTCTAACTTGGATTTTACTAGTAATTGTATGACCGTAAAAAAACAGTTCAGTTCATTAAAGCTTTTTTTATGCATAAATTTGAAAAAGGATTGAATCACAAAGATTTATTATATGTAATTTTACGTTGCATTTCACGAAAATAATTGTGTGACTTAATAGTAACAAAACTAGATAGAGATACTATTAATTCAAAATTTATTTAGATATCGTGGATCTAGAAAAAAATTCATCTTACTCATGCTCTGCACAACAATTTGCTCGATCAATAATGTATGTTTATACTAAGTTTTGTGATCTATTTCAATATCTTTAGTGAACACATTACTTCATTTAAGCTCATTTCGTATTGTAAAAAATTTATCGTGAATAAATTAATTTTACATTGATTATCAACTTATCGCAATCAAAACCGGAGCCATCTTGATACTTTTATGAGTTTAACATACTCTGTTATAACTTTAACTCAAATCATATATTTGCATCAAAAATTAATTTTCTATGTATAAACAATTTATTTACAGTCAGTTTACTATATTAACTATAGCGTGAGCAAACTCAAACCGATAAAGTTGTGGATATTCATAATTAGCATGCTTTAGGGGAAATGGAATTTTAAGTTAGTATTAATGCTTGCATAAGATGATGTTATGGATGATCTAATAATTAATTGGTGTTGAATTATTCTAATTAATATGTGTGGGTTTGATATGATTAGGTGTATGGCAATTTCACTCACAAGCATTTCAATTCATGGCAACCTTAGGAGATAACAGACAGGCATGAGGTGTATGCTTGCTACTATTATTTTAGGAATATGTTGTCACATGTTATCTAATTTTATGCAACTACTAACAACCCTCTTCTACCCCCCATTTAAATATTACAAGAAGAAATTGAAATATCGACGAAGATTCTGTTGGAGCGGTAAGTAGTTTGTCATTCTTAATTAGATAGATATTTTGGATGTAAGTTTTTCTGAGTACAAAATCGACTTTATTAGGAAGCGTTTTATTCTTTAATTCGTTAAGTTTGAAAAGTTCAAAAAGCGCAAATTAGCCACGGAACTTGGATATGGTTTCCCGATTAGAGATCCAAGTAAGAATTCTCGATATAAATTTAAAATTTAATAAAATTTTAATACAAATACCAAACATTGGACGAAAACTTCCAAAAGAAGAACAGAAACTTGTGGATGGAATGTCAAAGCGTATAACACAATCATATTTAGTAAGATAATTCCTAGTGTTTCTTAAATTACAAGGGGGACTCTAAATAAACATGATGTATTATTAACCAAATATAAATTGAGTTGTATCATTTCAATTTATTACTAGTTTTTTTTTTTTAATAGAGTGTTATTAAGATAAGCGTAAGTAAGCGTACATACTATTACTTTTAAACTCAGTCCAATGAAATTATATAGAATTTGTTGCTATTATTATTGTTGTATAAAAATAGATAAATAAGTAATTTTTTAATTTCTATATAATATAATTTTTATATATACGACATAATTTTCAATAAAAGTATTTATTTGACCACCTTTAAATGCTTATGCAACCAACCACTCAATTCCACTAATATATATATTTGTGTCCATGCTTGTCTTTTCTTGAGACTTGTTCTACGCATGAAATTTTCTTTTTCTTATTTCTCGTATTCTTAATTTAATTATCATGGATAAAATATATAAATATTAAGGCAAAAAAGTCCTTTTCTTTATACTAAAGTTTCGAATTAGTGTGAACATTTTGAGCTGAAATATTAGTGCCTTTTTTTTTCTAAATAAAAGTCTTTCTTCATTAAGTTCAGTTTTTTTAGTATATGAGCTGTGCATGTATTTCAATAGGCCACCCATTATTTTTTTTAAAAAAATATTCTAGCTACATAAATTTTATTACTACCTAATAAATATATTTAGGGAAATTAGATTTCAAATGCCTTAAATATTGATATATTCTTATTTAAAATATTTTTACTTTATCATTGATACAACTGATATACGTCTGATGTTGCTCTTCTGCCTGAATATCAACTATAACTACGTTTCATGTAATTTGTTTCTATGTCTCATAATTTACTTTCTAAATTGTAGCTATTTATAGTTTTTCCTTTGTCGTCATTGATTAAAAATTAAATATGCTTAGTTAAATATTATAAATATCAAACTAGAATTTACCAAATATTGAGGGACCAAAAGTTTGAGTATCCCAATTTCATTATTTACATTTAGAATAATTCTTTTTATATTAATAAATTAATTGCTACTATTATTACTACCTTATAAAGAAAATGGTTTGACCTAACTGATATAATTGGTAGTTATGAGTCATTAGAGGTAATATAATATAATTAAAGGATTGAATATAATTAAACTAAAATTACATCCACAAATTCAAACGACGTGTGCATTACTCTTATTATTAAAAAATAATAATAATATTTTTCGTCCTGTATGGAATTATTAGTTGAAGAGTCATTTCAAGTATATATAAATATATAATAATGTAAACTAACTACTCACACTTTATTTTTGTTTTCTTTCTAATTTTTTTTGTGATACACATAACCTTTCTTTGCATTCAATGGCCAAAATTCTTTGAATTTATTTTTTGAAATTTGACCTAAAACGCGTAAATGCTTTTCATGCATTTAGTTAAATATGTGAAAAAACCAAAAGCTTCCTCATCTTAAATATAAATATATTAATGTTTATTTTCATGACAGATGAATTATAATGTTAAATAT
>JBDJHY010000014.1:1741151-1754538 GCA_039654485.1 Withania somnifera | reverse complement strand
CCTTCCGAAAATTTTTGTAGAGTATGGAAATCAAAGTGCATGAAAAATAAATAACTTCGTGATAATATTTTATTTCTATTTTGTGACTCTTGTTTCAGTAGTAGTAATTTGTATGTTTAATATGACTTTAATTGTTTTTTCTTAGGAAGTAAAATAGAGTCATCCTAAATAATTCATATTTCATGTGTGGTAAGCTCTTTGTGATCAATTATTTTGCTACTTGTATTTTCTAAAACTTTCCCGATTCGTCTTTTGATACTAGTCTTAATTGATTTTGGGAGGAGAAATGATCCTAGGCCCTTGTTGTGATTGTCGTGAACCCACTTGGACTAAATATCCTATCCTTACGTTATGTTTTTATCCCTAGTTACATCATTGAGATTTAGATTTTTTTCTTTGGCAACCATGTTACGAGCCTTAATCTATTTTTGAATTAACTCCTCTTTTGAACCCATTCCTCCTTGAATGCTAAACTTAACAACTTAGGCTTTTAGCCTAAGTTGGGGGTGTGGGTAAGTTAAAGGATGTGTGTGATAGCATTGTAATCGCTTCCCAAAAGAAAAGTCATAGATAGAGTCGTAAAAGCTCAAAAAAATGGTGTGGTTGTTCAAATAAAGGAAATAAAAGAAGTTGTTAATAAATAGGGAAGCTAGAGTGAAAGCATTAATGTTTGGTATTCAAGGTTGAAGAATAAATTAATTTTAAGATGTTGTGTAGTAGTCAGGGTATAGTCACTATTATGCTAAAATTTTATCCTACCCATCCCGAAGCCTACATTATAAGCTTTAAAAAGTCCTTGTGGGATCTCAACCCGAAAACTTTTGAGTTAGTGGTATAAAGAAAATAAAGGTAAGCTTATGGAATAATACTTGTAGCATTTGAACTTCATTGTTGAGTGTGAGTGTTTATGTATTCATCCCTTATATACTTATATATAATATGGAGTATTTTTGTACTTTTGTTGTCGTGAGGGCATATGAAGCAGGAAGGATTGGTTATGTTGATATATTCTGAAAATCAGGCAATTAAGCATATTAAGTGAACTAGTATGTTTGAGTCACCTTTTTAAATTATTTATAGTCACTTAGTCATTTTATATGTTCCATTGAATTCTTTCTGACAACGTGTATAAAATGGGGAAGGTATTGCTCTCATGTCGGTTGACTTATTATTAGCACCAGTTAGAGCCATGAACCTTGTGTTTGCAAGGAAGAATGTGTGCTTGGAGTGTTGAGTGCTAATTGAGCTTGAACTGATAATGTCCTCTTGGTGTGATTGATTTTGTTTTCTTGAGTACAAGCAAAGATTTAAGTTAGGGCATTTGATAAGTGGTAAAATACCACTTTTTAGGTGTTCTTGTGATAGATAATTCACTATTTTATTATGATAAAATGCCTTTTATACTATGCGCTAATGTCATTTCATGTATAACATAAATAACAGGTGTTGATTCAGGAAAAACGTGAATACAAGCATGGAGGAGAAACAAAGGGATGAAATGGATAAGAAAACAGCTCACTGGAACTGGCAGCATCAGCACCCTTCGCGATTGCAGAGCCTCAGCTGGCGATTGCATCTGTCAGCTTGGTTAACAGCACTTTATAGCAATACACGATCACTTACGTCCTTTACGCTATCGCGATTAAGAAAGAATTCCTATGAGATCCTGAGGTCTTTAACGCGATTGTGATGTAGTACTATTTCACCTATGCGATTGCAAGGTATTGCCACATAATCGCGATGAAGGACGTTCTAGCTAACTTAGGGACTGTTTTGTAACTTCATGATTTTGAACCCAAGTCAACATATACTTCATTAGCCCTCATTTTTCAAAATCTTTGGCTGTCAAGACAAGTTCTTAGGATTTTCATATCTTAAGAGAGAGAAACACACCACCACTACACTTTGGGGTAAAGATTTGGATGACACCATTGATGTATTTTTACCCATTTCTTCTCCCCTTGCTTTGTAGTGAATATTTATAGTATGTAGTCTTTCAAGCTGTCTTTCTTTCTTGTTTGAATATTAATATAGAGATATTTCAAGATTTATTCAAGATTGTTGGCTTTAGTTTTATCTATTGTTTTTATATAAATTATCTTCTTGTTGATTTGTATTTGGGTTTGATAGATTTAAATCATAGTGAGCCTATTGTTTGCCAAAGGGAGTAGTTAACCCAATGTGATCTCCATTTATCCTTACTTAGCTTGAGAAATCAAGTTAGGATTGCACACTTTGATTTAGCATAAAATGAGTGTTTTCCTCATTAATGGATTTGAGCTAAAGATAGCAAAATCCTAGTGTAGCCAAATTGAGTTGTTTTGCATGCTTTTTAGCTTGGTTAGCGAGAACAAGCAAAGGAAGGTTTGTTAGTGTTTAAAAGAAGCTATCAACACATATTAATTAGTATTCAAGAGAAAATAATTAGAAATCAAAGGCTAATATTTAAACCCATGTATAATTAATTTAGTATTTAGTTTAATATAATGGATCATTAGTTGAATCAATTACCTTAGTTGTTGTTTGCTCTTGATTGGTTTGTGAAGCCATTTATCAAACCTTTCTTTTTATTTTATTTTAGTTCCATGACATCTTTTCATACTTGTAACCCCGCCCCCCATTCCGTGTTAGACCATTCGAGTCTTAATAGTTGTGCTTTAGTTTTCCATTCATACTCGATTGTCTATACATTGTTCCCTGTGGATTCGACCTCGACTCACAAGTTGGGCAAATATGTTTTGACAATGAATTTGTATACTTTTAGATTGGTTTCGTAGTATAATTGAGCATTATTAGTTGTCAGAATTTATGGGGTTCTAGCCTCTATCATTTCAGATCGAGGCACTCAATTTACTTTGAGGTTTTAGGGTTCAGTCCATAAGAAAATGGGTACAGAGGTTTCTTTATGTATAATGTTCCACCCTCAAACTGATGGGCAGTCTGAAAGGACTATTCAAGTACTTCAAGACATGTTATAGGCTTGTGTCTTTAATTTTGGAGGTAGCTGGGATAGATACTTGGTTTTGGTAGAGTTCTCATATAATAATAGTTACCATTAAAGGATTCAGATTGCACCATTTGAGGCCTTGTATGGTAGGCGATGTAGATCGCATATGGGTTGGTTTAGTGGTAGGGAAGCACCACCTTAGAGTCCATATTAGCTTAGGTATATTGTTGGCAGTGTTAGGGTTATTCATTATAGGCTCCAGATCATTTAATGTAGGCATATGTCCTACGCGAATCGTAGGCTTAAGCCCCTTGAGTTCAGAGTTTGTGATATGGTTTTCCTATGAGTGTCACCCATGAAGGGCGCTATGATGTTTATTAGATGGGGTAAGCTTAGCCCCAAGTTCCATTGGCCTTTTGAGATCACACATAGAATTTTACTTGTGTTTTATAGACTTGCCTTGCCTTCTTAGTTGGCAGCTATAAATCTTGTATTCCATGTCTCTATTCTTTCTAGTATGTGTCAGACCACCCATCTCATATTCTTTGTCCTAAGTCGGTTCAACTAGATGATCGATTGACTTATGTTGAGGAGACAAAGGGATATATTATATAGATATATGAGGTGTCTCGGATCTAGAGCAATCTCGGTTGTGTGGGTTCGTTGGTGTGTAGGCCTATCGATGAGGTTACCTTAGAGACAGACAATAATATGTGTAATGACTCGTATGGTCATTACTTTCTTCTCTATTTTTTCTATATTCAGAGTCTTTTAGTAGTTTTATTAAGTCATTTATGACTTGCTGGGACCGATAGTTCGGTTCTTGGTATCTCAGTAGCCCGTTATCTCAGTTTCCCGGATTTGAAAGCTTAACCTTGCAATATTGGAACTTGAGAGTGAATTATTAGTAAATGAGATTAAAATAGGATTCCAATAGCTTTTTTATCTATAGAATTCCAGCTTTTGTCAATTTGGAAATTCAGCTCAGACAGAGTCCATTTTGGAGCCTGGGGTGGCTTTTTGTGATTGGACCATCAGATTGGAATTCTGATGCTTCCATCAGCTCGAGGAAGGTTATTTTTGGATAGTTGGGTCTTTAGTGTACTTCAAGAGGTGTACGGGATCATTTTGAGTGTCCTTGTGGAAGGTTAGAAAGTTAGCCTTTTTTATTCAGTTTGGTTTGGTGATCATTTTTTCTCAAACACCTTCGATGGTCATTTGCTCAATTCTGTTAGGTCTAGAATATGTTTTTCATGCAATTTACATAGATGGTTTGTTGTTGTTGGAGTTCATTTTAATTTTGAGGCCTTGGTTTGAATTTCTATTGTTGAAGAAATTTTTGTAGAAATAGTAACTCAACGCAATTGTGGTAATGTTGAGTTTCTTAAATTGAAGTAGTCAATGCTCTGGGAGTGTTATCGTATTTATTCTAAACTTTTTTATTAGCACAATCATGCTAGGGTGGAGAAATCCTATCATTGATATTTTTCCTGACTTAGCATCATCGTGCTGGACGGGCGTGATCGCGCTTCGCCCATGTCCATCTAAGTCTGTTCCTTGATTATTTAGAAGAATTTATTTTATTTATCTTATTTAAAAATCCTTGTTATTGGCCTTTTTCAAGGGGAAATTGTGGGTAATTATTGGTGAAGTGTTTGGAATCCTTTCGTAGCTCTTCAATCTCAAAATTTGGTAAGGTTTTCCTTCCCTTCTTCTTACTTAGAGCTCATTCTTGAAGCTTTAATGGTGATTTAGTGAGTTCTTGTCTAAACCATAGTAAATTAGCGTTGGTAGCTAGGAATATGTTGATTGGAAGATGAAGAGGACAACTTTTGTGACTTCCTTCTCATTTCGGGTTATTTCATAATCTTGTTCCTCAAATTTGTTCTGAAGCTTATTCATTAAGTGCAAAACATTTCTTGGATAATTAAGGAATTTATGGTGGTCCAATTGAGCTCATTTATTAACCACACATTTTTTGGTATGAGGCCTTTGTACTGGTACTTTTATTTTATTATTCAGGCCTCGAGGCCACGAGCCCAATTTCTAACCTGGATTGCACTTAGCAATATGGGTATCATTCTTCGTATTTTGACCTATGGATGCTCAATTTGATAGTTACGAGAAGTTTCAAGATTGTCTAGGGCTTTGGGGGCGTGCACTTTTTAAGTATTTTTCACCTACTCTTAGGTAGGATATGTTTCCTTTTCTCAAATTGCGTGAGTATATGGTAGTTACAGTATGATCGTCTAGCATGTGGAGTTGGAAATTAGGCTTCATAACCATTTTGCTAGTATATAAGTCATGCTAGGTGATTAATTATAGTGATGTGGGTTTAATCATATTTCTATGTTATGTTGGTATTTGGAGGTTGCAAACTTCAATAGTTCTTAGATTTTCCTTATGGCTTGACCATAGCATAGGGAATTGAAGAAATAGGATTAACAACAATTTGATTTTAAATCATCTAATATCCCTTGCTAGAATTAGAAGTGGATAGTTGAAACCTAAGGTTGGTTAAAGAAGAAGCATAGTAAGTGTCTGACCATGAACTCGAACTGTTATTTATTACTTGATGTACTAATTGGTAATAAAATTGATGACATAGTTCACCTATATGAATAATTACCATGTCGTAATTGAAGTTCTGACCATGTCCATTCATTTTTGAATAGAGCAGACCCCTAGCCCTATTTCTTGTTTGTTTAACTTTAAATCTGAACTTAAAAACTTCACTTTACAAGCATTTTCCCTATTTACTTTTTATCTTAATAAAATGTAGATAAAACCTTTAGTGATTCTTCGCACTGAAAGTGACTTAACTTAGTTCCTTGTGGATTTGACCCGACCTAGTTAGGTAAATTAAATTGACAGCGACTGTCTATACCTTTAAGGGTATGGTTGAACATTATTAATCTTTAGCGTCATCGCTGGGGAACTAATTCAATTCACTTTTAATGTGAGTTGTTGTACTTATTATTGTATATACTTGTTTGAATTTTATGTGTTTTATTATGTTTGTTTTGTTGTAGGTGACAACACTCAGAACCCATTGAATCCAAATTCTCCTAAGGGTGCAAACCGAAATCTCAACCCAAACATAAAGATGATAATCAATCTGGGGAAGAAAAGAACATGAATGTGGATGTAGCTAGTGCTATCAGATTGTCCCAACAGAACAAAATGTTGTTTTTAATGTCACCAATACAAAGTTGCATATGCTGCAGATGAAGGGGTTGTTTGGAGGTCATGCCTATAAAGATGTGTATGAGCATCTAAAAAATATAGTTGATGTCTATGCTTTATTCCATATTGGTAACATCAGACAAAAGTCATCTAGGATGTGGAACTTTCCACAATTATTGACTACAGAGGCTGCCATTTGGTTGGGTGAGTTTCCAGCTGGATCCATCACTTCGTGGGGTGAGTTGCAATATGCATTCTTGAGAGATTTTTTCATCCATCTCGCATATTGTAGTTGAGAGATACTATAACCTACTTTCGCAAGACTCCACATGAGTCATTGCATGAAGTGTGGATATGTGTCAAGAAGTTGTTGAAGAAGTTGCCCAACTATTACTTGCTAGATGTTTTTCTTTTGCAGACTTTCTATTTTTAAGTTCTCCAAGTAAGACAGAGACAAACGCTACTTGCGACGGATCAACTATGAACTTGAATTTTCTTGTAGATATTTCATGTTTAGATCATCATGGCACACTCGAGATACCGAGGTGGAAAAGGGTGCTCCCTCCTTATCTCTGAGTGCTACCATAAGTCGAAAGAAAGAGAAAATAGATAAGTTTATAAGAATGATGGACACACATATTGATTTTCTTACTAAACATGTGATGGGAGCCGAAAATAAAACTGTGCAAGCTACAATGCAAGCTTGATCCATGCCTGGAAGAGGCTCAATTTCAGTCTATGTACGATGAAAAAATTTAAGTTTCTGGCAAACCAAGGGATGGGTTTCCTCCATTCCTATCAGCAGCAAGTTGGGAATCAAGGTTGGAACAATAACAGGAACTATGGCAATAGCAAAGAAGAGAGATACAGAGTTTAGAAAGAAAGACTCTGTGGGGATTATTATATTCCATCCAGTGAGAGAGTAAAGATGAACGAAGCCAATGCAGTTGAGACTTATCATACAGTCACACCAAAAGCTCACCCCTTGGATGTGAAAAAGCATCTGAACCCACCAAGTTATCCTAAAGTACCTTGGCTCTGCCATAGCTCTATTTCCATAAACACTTAGCGGAAGCAATATGTAAATAATAGTGATGGACCATCTCTAATGAGCCAACAAAAAAAAATGAATAAGGTACTAAATAAAAAATCTCAAGTCTACTACATCATTGTCTTAAATCCACTACAAAAATGAGTACTAGGCTTCTAGGACTAGTCCCTAGCTAGAAATAAAACAAAAAGAAATACATACTAAACTATATCAAGCTCTAAATAGGTAAATAAAGATGAAAAAAAAATGGTCCAGGGATCATCTCGACTCACCAACTTCTACTTTTACATGGACTGTATATTAGGTAAATCGAAAGCATGCAGATGGCCGAACGGATCTATATGATAATACTATGCAGGCACAAAGTTTGAGTTAATACATAGAATATACTGAGTATGTAGAAGGTAACATAAACATGTTATGCATTGCATGATCAAATCATAAGTAAGGCTAACTATAATTCTCAACAACAATGGAAAATTAGACAAATATCAATTTAAACTTCACTCTCCAGAGTCTAAAATTAAACTCAAGTACATGTTTCAAACTTATAGTTTTTAACAATATAAATAGGAAAATTAGTTAAAAACCTTTTTCAACACTTCTTGATACAGGCTGGCAAACAAGGTACATTAGGAGGTTCTATAGACGATGGATTCCCTTGTGATACACTTTGGAAGGCTCATCTTATGTATATATAAAATTTGGTTAATGACAAACTCTTAATTAGAAAAAAAATATGAAAATTCTTTTATATAAAGAGCTTCTTTTCGTGGTGTCAAACTAGGATATGTGGTAGAAAATGGATGATCTATTCTTTTTTTTTCGAAAAAAAATCATCTTGGAAGTTGTGTAATGCTTACTCTCAAACTCTTCGTTTACACATTAGTGATATTTTCGTACGTTATATGTTCGCTGAGAATTCCAACATATAACCCTATGTTGGGTGGGCTTTCTGAACCTTGCTAGGGTAAAGAAACTCTAAAATATCCTAGTGGATCCACTAAGCCACTCAAAATAGTCACTCATTGGTCCATATCACTCTTTTATATGTTTGAAAACATAGGTTATAAGATCGGGGTTTAATGCCCAATACTCTTGGTGCTAATACTACTCGCAAACTGACTACACCTGTCTGCTACTCTCTCAAGTGGTGGAACATAAATGAAGAGACCAACTAGTCAAAGCACTAAAGTTAAGCCTCATTAGGAAACAATCTGTCGTATAGACATGAATTAAGTATTTCATAAACATATTATTCTTCTCTCTCAACTGTAATTCAAGTATGAAAACATTATTTATAGGACTTCTAACTCTCAATTGGGTTTAATCATTGCCAAAACACTCATTCTTTCTGACAATCTCTGAAAACAGGCTTAATACCTTGTAAAAAGTCTAGAAAAATCATGACAAATTAACATTCTCTATGAGTCATAATTTAACCTTGAAAAAATCATTATTTATGAATTTAGACCATACCTCAATATTATACTACAATTTCATCAACATGACTTTACAACTCAAAAAGGGATATGCAACTTCAATAGATAACATGCAAGATTCATAGAACTTGGATAATAATCATCAAGTATCATGTAAGGGAGAGAAATCTCATTATATCTGATGATTAATGTAACCTTAGAACACTCTAATACAAATCTCAACTTTGAAAAATGTGGTTTGAGGAACAAGGGTGGAAGAAACCCTTGACATTAACCCACATAGATGATTAAAACCCTTTTCTATGGTAGGAATTGATGAAGAATGGATGAACTTGAACCTTTTATTGATGAACTCTAACTTTTTCTAATTGAGAGAAAACTTTGTTTAATTGCCTTAATCTCTGAATGAGAAATTATGATTAAAATTCTAAGGTATGGGCTTATATAGCTCCTCCAACTGAAGCCTAAAACTATAGGATTTAGGTCATTTATGAGTGGAAAATGTCTTAATGAAACCTAAGAAAAATATGTTAAAAACAAAATTGGACACTTGGGGTTGATGGTCCGTCAAGAATGCAACCGAACTTTAGCCTATTGTAATATAGGGGCCAAGTCGAAGTAGAAAATAAAGGGTCATCAAACCCTTCTATAGTTCGTCAAGTGCCACGTAAAAACTTGGGATCTCAAACTTAGATACTAAAACAACACCTACCACTCAACAGTGGGTTTCATATCCCTTCAACAAGTTTGATGGTTTGTGGAACCTACCGTTAAACTGAAAAGCAGTACAAAATTTTATGAAATTTCCTTAACTCCTTTAGTTTAGCTTGAACAAGGTATATGATTATTTTAGAGATGCAATAATATTTCCCACTTTAGAGTCCTTAAATGTAAAGATATACTAATGCTAATGGGAAATTGGTTGGCTAACTATGAAATCTCTCTCAAGATATAATAGAACTGAGCAAACCGTGAAGAAGCTATTAGATATACTCAATTGACATGCATGCCACTTTTTTCAACTATGAACCCTACAAGTAAAGCCTAAATAGACTAAATGTGACTCATGCAATGCTACATTCTACATGTATCTGACACGAGGAATAATAGCCTAATAAATAGGCTTGTTGAGTCCAAATGTGCACGCAAGTGTACGCAGTCATACAAGTAATATAACGGCTCTTGCGAGCCAGATGTGGAACCCATAGAAACTTATCAATTATCTATTTACTAAATTAAACTAAATCTAATTATTTATTTAAGCTGTAAAAATAAGAGATTTATGTGTTAATTAATTAAACTAAAAGTAAGAAAACTAATTTATAAACAATTAACCTAGAGAAGAGAAGAGTTTTATGCAATCAATAAAAGAATCAAACTATTATTATGGATTTACTAGCAATCACGTTTAGTTAATTTAATTACTTTGCTTAATTTTTCTAATTGTTCATTTCGGGGTTTAATCTATGAATTAGGGTCTCCCTTCCTCTAATCTTCTATCTAGACTAACAACACAACTACATCATTTAGTAGGGATGTAAGGACTAGCCTTAATGCATTATAATAGTTATCTTTCCGTAACAAACCAAGTGAAGTAACTAGGTACGTCGCTGTCCTAGATGCAAATCACCCTTGAGTATCCATCCTGGTTATTGCCCCTGTATGATATCACTCCTTATATTTCTCTCCCTATCCCTCAAATTTCCTTCAGTTCATTTTTAAGATTACAAATTTATTTTAATGCTGATCAAGCACTAAAATACTTCGCACAAAATTATAAGAACAATTAATATAATAATTCTCGTAAATAAAATTAAATATAAACCAAACAATCATCTTGCTAACTTATTTCATAACCTAGAAAGAGAAGTTTTAGTTCCACATAGACTGGACTAATCCCAAAAACTCATTTAGAGGAAAGAGTAAAATATAAAAATAAAGGAGAAGAAAAGAATACACAATTGTTCTCCGGCCTCCACGGCGGCTCCTAGTTCTTTTCCTAGATTAAAATTTCTCTACTAAAATACTATGTACAATCTTCCTTGTTATAGTGCAAAATAGAATAACAATAGTTGCATGAGATAACCTCAAATAAAATAATTGAGTCCAGAAAGGACTTAGAAAAATAAATATGGAAAGAAAAAAAGTCTCATAATGTGAGGAAAATCTCTAAGGAATTAAACCCATGTCTTAAGGCATACTTTTACAGCCAATTAGTGAGAATTTGAAATTACTTCATGTCGTGTGCCATATTCCAATGGAAGAAATATTGTGGCGCATCTTCACCCGCCTGGTAAACATCCGAAATTTAATCTGATTGCAATTCAACAACTAAATGTCATTTTTAAATATTATTTTAATAAATTAATTTCATTAAGTTGACTGCTTCATTTTCCTTTTGTAATCTTCTGTATTTAATTCATTTTAGCTTTGAATTTCTTTTATTTTGCACCAAAGTATTCCTACAAAATAAAATATAATATTAGCATAATAAAGAATAATTAATTCTCAAAAGAAAAATAAGAATACTAAGATGTGAGGCAAATAATGGATAAATATACATATATTTTTTCCTCATATCAAGGATATACCTCATAATGAACTGGAACTCGTAGGAAAGAGGTGTGGATATCTACTCATCATATGTGCCTCTGTTTCCCACGTATCCCCGTCAACTGACTGGTTCCACCATAGAACCTTCATGCAATTTCTTTATTTCTAAGTTTGTGAACCTGTCAATCTAAGATCTGGACTAGGAAATCCTTGTATTTCAAGATGTCTCTAACACTGATACTCTTAAATGGTCCTACTAAAGAAGGTCTGTCAAGCATTTTCTCAACATAGAGATGTTGAGATAGGATGGACTACTGCAAGCTCTACTAGAAGATCTAAATCATAGGCGACATTGCCAAATCTCCCCAGTATTTGATATGTCCTAATATAACGCGACTAATATTTCCATTCTTACCAAACCTCATGACTCTGTGTTGCGTCCAAACGCACACGCAAGTGTACGCGATCGTACAAGTAACATAGTGGCTCTTGTGAGCTGGATGTTGAACCCCCAGGAACTTGTCGATTAACTTTTTAACTGAACTAAAATAATTCTAATTATTTATTTAAAAGGAAATTTTTCAGAGATATATTTGTGATTTTATTAAAATTAACTAATAAATAATTAATCTAGAGAATAATATATTTTAACTATAATTAATGAATGAATTGAACTAGGATTATGGAATTGCTAGCAATCATATTCAATTAATATAATTAATTAACTTGAATTATCTTATTGTTGGTTCCGGGGTTAAATCTATGAATTAGGGATTGATCATCCTCTAATCACTATCTATACAAATCCCACAACTACTTTGATTGACTTGTGTTGTGATGACTTAGTATAAATGCATTGTAGATGTCTTCCCTATTTAACCAATTGAGTCAATTATGTACAAGATCTCGTCTTAGTTGCAAATCATATTCAACTATCCAACCCTGGCATAATCTATGTATGAACTTACTCCTTAAGTTTCTCGTTCTTCCCTTCAGATTCCTGATCAGTTTACTTTCAGAGTTATAAATTTATCCTAATGGTCGCGAAGCACTATGATACTCGCATAGAAACATATGAACAATTATATGATAACTTTCACAAATAAAATAATATATAATTAAATAATTTTACTTCTAATTTATACCATAACCTAGAACAAGAAGAATTAGTTTCACATTGAAATGGAAAAATCACAATAAACCATTCAAACCAAAACGTAAAAATATATAAGTAAAGGAGAAGAAAAGAGTACACATTTGTTCTCCGGTCTCCACAATGACTCCAAGATCTTGCCCAAGATTAAAATTCTTCTAATAAAATTATGTACAATATTAAACTCAAAATAATCTCTACCCTAAAATAATATGAACCATCCCTCTAATTATTGTGCAAAATAGTGTATTTATAGGTGTAGGAGATAACCTCAAATAAAATAACCAAGTCCAAAAAGGACTTGAAAAATAATAGTTGAAGGAACAAGAGGGATCATGACGTGATCCGTATCATGATTGATTAACAGAATGCCATCATAAAATGGATCACATCATGGTTGGCTTGAAGATTGAGGCTGATCAATCAAAAAGGAGGAAAAAATGGCGTAACACATTTTAATTGTAAATTACAATTGCAATTGCAATTGAATGAATATTATATTATCAAATTTCTTTTGAATATAATATTAACTTTATTCCATTAAGTAGTCTGCTTGAAATTCATTCTGTAATCACCAATATTTAATCCGTTTGAGCTAACAACTTCTTCCTTTTTGTACCAAATAATTCCTACACCATAATATACCGTATTAGCATAATATAAAATATTTATTACTCAAAAAATTATAAATATTAAGATGTGAGTAAAATAATGGCTAAATATGTGTTATTTTAGCCTCACATCACCACCCCACACTTAAGCTTTTGCTTTTCCTCGAGCAAACACTAAATCTAAACTACCTAAAGAAACCCGAAAAATCCACCACCTTGGTTGATACAAACAATTACTCCATATACACTTTGCAGAATCAAGTATACCTTCCCAGATCATTGTACAAAATATAAGAGCAAATAACGAAATCGTAACATGCTAACCTCAGGGACGAACTCTTACTTATCAAATTTAAGTTTGTTCCCTTACTCTGTCAAAGAAAGTTAATAAAATCACCTATCTATCATGAAACATGTGCCCTCACAAGAAGAAATAGTCCACAC
>JBDJHY010000014.1:1699188-1721435 GCA_039654485.1 Withania somnifera | reverse complement strand
TGTTATTTAACCACTTCTGATGGTCAAATAGTCAAATATTTATTTTAAACTCTACCAGAGTTGTAAGCAAATACATTCCTTTTATTTGAATTCAAAATAAAATTATAAAACTTGAAGAATTCAAAAACAATGTAAAATCCTACCTACTACATATTGGCATTATGCTCGAACTTGAATCAATTTTAGGAAGATTCGACTTACCTTTCACACTTCTGAAGTATTTACTCGAGCTGGCAGAGGCTCGTGCTGATAACGTATTGTAAAATGAAAGATTATAAAGTAAATATACCAGAGGAAAGCATATAGAGAAAAACTGAAATATTATTCAACTTCAACTTCCTTTCCAAATGAACTGAAATGACAATAGAACAATCAAAACATCTTGCGAAGCTGCTGATAGGAAATTGATTGTAGAGCTGCTAGTAAGCTGCTTATAGCAACCTGCTTGCTGAGCTGCTAATAAGCTACTGATAGGAACTTGCTTGTAGATTTGCTTATAAGCTGCTTGTGGAACCTGTTTGTAGGAGTATTAAGTATACATCCATAAATAAGAATATTTATAACAAATCATTCCTTCATGTTGCTTTTGCCCTCAAGATAACGATATAAATTTTTATTAATATTTTAAAATGTATCTATCATTTCAATAAACAATATATATTTATCATATTCGTATAAAATTTAAATATTTAAAGTTAAATTTCAAAATATTAAATCGATCTAATTTAATTTATTTTTAAAAGTTAATTACTAATTTTTTTAAAAACTCTCTACAAATCAGTGATTATGGTAATGACTGTCCTCCTATATTCACTTATGCATCTCGTTTATGAATATTATGATTACTCGATATTAGTGGCGGAGTTAAATTTTTTTACTAAGAGGGTTTAAATCTACAAAAATCAAGAGCGGATGTAGGTGCACTTTTGCGGTGCTCCACACCCATTCATCAAGAAGATAGTTGAGTGGTTTGATTTTCAAGCAAAAACTTAAAGTTGTAAACGTCAATATGTGTTCGAACCTTCCTGTGGCATCCACAATCCCTTAATTCTAGGTACACCACGAAAAAATATAAATACACTAACTAGCTAAAAAAAATTTAATATTTAATATACATATAAAAAATAATTTTAATCATATATATCTAATATAATTTTCTGTTAAAAAAATACTTAAAATAAAGCTCCTCAACACATGATAGCTCAGTCCCTGCCCGACATTGGAAGAAAAAAATGACACTTGTTTTTGGAGAAAAAGGGTAGCATAAGTATATATTATATGCTATATAATATTGTCAAAGGGCCACATTAAATTTCATCTCCTAATACCTAACCCTAGAAAAATCCAAAGGCTAGATATTCAACCAATACTTTGAACCCATTCCATAATCCATATCGTTTATCAAATTTCCAAATAGGGCCTTTTAATACCCAGACAAAAAAACCATGTTCATTTGTTTAGTTGATTGAAATCTAATACTGCCAAAATAAACTATAATAAAGTTTATTTATTACTACAATTAGTCAAGCTTCTTGGAAGTAAAGCATGAGGGGCTACGCATAATTTGTCTCCTATTTTTGTAGACATTTGTAAATGTATTAGTGAGCCGAAGGTTATGATGAGGTAATAAGTAATTCATTATTGTTAATTATATAGTAAGGACGGAGTTAACATTTTAATTAATATCAGGTTTTGCTTTAATTTTATGTTATTTTTTTTATTTTTGAGTCTTAATTTTTGAAATAGTTGATTTTAGTCAATATTAATCGAAGATATGTTTAAAATTAATTTTTGATAGTTTTATTAGTTCTTAAATATAAAATTTAGTTTGGAATGATTGTAAGTTTATATCCTAGAGCTTTCAGTTGGGCTTACAAAATCTAATAATTTTAAGGCAATTTTGTGTTTATATTCAAATAATTCACTTAATATGTGTAAATAGTTATTAAAAATTTATTTATTTATTAAAATCTAAATCGAGATAAATCAAAGGTTTTTTTGGCTGAATTCTTGGAGTAAAGTTACTCCTAAGTAACTAATAGGAAGTATTTACTTTACAAAATGAAATTTTTTGGTGAGAATTTAGTTCATTTGAACGGCAAAACTAATTGGTAATGCGAAATAAAAATTTTAAATAGAGTATAATAATGTTTTATTCACCCTTATCCATAATAGCTTCCCTCCCAACTTAGACTTCAAACGAATGACGCTATATAATTTTAAAGGATTTAATTGAATCATCTTGGTTCCAAAAAATATATTGGTTGGATACATTAAAAATGAATCTTCTTATATTAATTATTATTAAATATTTTTTGGCATTAGAAAAGCTTCAAATATAGTAAACAAATTTGGCTAAATATTGATTCTTTCAATTCTTTTAATTTCTTTGTTACAATTTTAGCTCTAATATTTCCCAAAATCTCACTAAAATGAAAATAAAGAAGTGGATGCATCAAACCACATCAACAACACCCAAATTGTCACTATTTTTCTATATTGTGATGATTTTTTTAAAATTTCTTTTTTTATAAGACCAATTCCTATTTTGTTTGATGATGTGTTGTCATCCCATTTGTTCGTAATAATGCACTTCTTTTATTCTAAAGTCAACTAGCTTACTCAGATATTGAAATTTTAATATGACAAGATGTAAGAACAACAACAATACATAATTTATTCACTTTAATTTCATAAGTGAAATTTGAGAAAAGTGTCAGAGTGATATATATGTAGTCTTATTTTTTTATGAGATAAAAGAAATTATTTTTGATAAACTGTCAACTCAATATAAACAAATATGGTAAATTATAAAAAATATTTCTTTTTTTAATCACATTTTATTTATTTATTTATTTATTTATTTTTGCGTTCCATTAACTACAAAAGTGTCTTAATAAGTATGATTTAGTTAATGGATAACCCATTCTTAGTTGTATTATTAATTAATCTTTTTAAAAACTTACGTGTAATCATCTTCATTATTTACATTTCTTTAATTTCATATAGTATTTTCGAAGACTTCTAACTTTAATAACTCTCTCTAGTGTTTTTATTGACTGATAAGTAGACATTTAATCTATTGAAAATTAAATGAAAGCATCATTTTTTTTCCCAACAATTAAATGATGTAATTTGTTTTATATTTCTAATAATTCACATGGATAGACTTGAAAAAATTAACACAATTTTTAATCTCCAAGTATATGTCAGAATTCATAAATTAATCCATATATTACTAGAAATGAACACACACACACACACACACAAATAAATAATAAAAATAAATTATGATTGTAACATAATCGGAGAGTTCTAATTTAACTATTTTTCCATATCGATTGTTGTATTTGTATGCCAAATAGAGATATCAAATTCTTAATTAGCCTTTTGATTAATGTTGAAATAATAAGATAATACATAGCTAGATTTTACGTGGTTCTGAAATTCTTAAGACGGAGAATAACATATATTTAATACCTAAATGATAATTAAATAAACACTATCTATTTCATTTTATACGATGGTGTTCAATGACAGTGAATATGTTAACTAAAATTGTATAGTAATTTAAACTTTTTTTTTTTAAAATAATGAAAAGAAAATAATTGGAATGACAGACAAATACACCAAATATAAGTTGGTAGTGACGTGCATGAAGTTTTTGAAATTTTCAAAATCATATTTCAGATATTCTATTAACATGTCATCAAATTCAAAAATATTTGTACAACGTGAACTTGTGATATATGACCTTATCAAGATATTTATTTTTCTCTCCCATTTGTCTAAGGGGTATACTAATATGCAACTCATTATTCGAAACTTTTCTAACCTAAATGCCTGTTAGTTTTTATTTTCAAATCGATCTTGTCTATCGACAAGCTTTTTAAAAAAACTTAATATTATTATTAAAGAGTGTCGTATAAAAAAAATATTTTGTGAAAAGATAATACTATAGTATACAAAAAAACAAATTTGAAAAGTCAAATATAGCAAGTGAATTTATTTCTAAATTAATGAAGGAGTGGATGGAGCATTACATTTCCAAGAAGTCAACTATCATTTGCTAGATTAAGGCTTTTAAGTTTTAACTGCTCAATCAACTATCCTTTTTCCCTTCGTTGGTCGGTTGATTAAAATAAATAAATTAATAAATAAGTAAATAAATAATAAATAAAATATATTAAATAAACATATTAATATTGAAGGGCTTTTTTCTAGGTTACATTGTAAAGGTCGCCTTATGCCATTGGAGCTCTCACTCCGTGTCTTGATTTAGAAAATAAGTAAATTTTTTATTTATTCATTTTTATGTATATTATATAATATATATATATATATATATATATATAAATATTATTTTAAAAATTATTTAATCTTGATAAATATTACGAGAGTTGGGCGTAGGGGTAGGAGTAGGTGCTGGTGCTGTAGTCCTTGTGGAGATGGAAATTAAAAGGTGGAGCGAAAATGAGGTAATTGAACGATAAAAGTGATATAATTATTACAAAAGGTCATTTATAAAATTTGTTTTTTCTATTCCATTAAAGAAGCCATGTTTATCATTTAAAAAATTATTTTTATATAAAATATTTTTTTTAATTTCAACTAATCAAACATAAAAAAAATAATTTTCTTCTTAAACAACCTAAGAGAATTGGTCGGGAAAATTTATGTGCACCCATTATTTATACCAAATAAATTAAAATAATTTAGTTTGTAGTTAATAATTAAAGTTAGATGAAATTTCACACTACTATAGACCTGGTTGGATCCAAGCTGAAATAATGGCACCCGAGTTCTTAACCAGTTCAGAAAGGGTTCATTCATGCTGAAGGGAATACTTCTGCTTAATGATTGATCGGTTAGTTTAATTAAATTTAAAAAATAATTATTGCGGATTATATTTTACTATTTAATGAAATACTGATGGTAAATAATTTTCTATTAGATGAATGGTAAAATTTATAGACTTAACTAAGAAAATAAAAATTCAAACTAGTTCAACAGTCATAAAATAACCATATCATCGTTGCACCATTTCCAATCGTTGATGAAATAGGGTTTAGTTTCTCATGGGTTTCGAGCATGAGCCATTTATAGTTTATAAATTTGATTTGATTTTAATATTTTTGAAAAGACAGAGAGTAATAAACTTTAACAAAATGCAAATATAACACCACAAAAATATGAAACAACTTGGTACTAGCAAATGGACAAAGAGTAGACACTGATAAATTAAGCTTTAATATACAACTCGAATCATATTTAAACTTTTTTAAAAAGAACATTATGTTCCACTTTAATTCTCTCATGATAAAGTACACATATTTTGTACCACAAATATTGTGTCGACTTATTATATGTTATATTCCTAAGAAAAAAGTTAGTTTAATCAGAGGAAAAAAGGTAAATCCCTATCACTTCATCCAGTTGATAGTTGATACGGATAGGGAAACGCTTGTGACGGCTAATTTGATGAACCAACTTTGTTTCCTTGAGGAACCAACAAGTGCTTTCCGAACCAAGCTAGATAGTTAGGGATCCCTTTTCTTCATTCTTGTTTATCATCGCTGTTGAGGTTCCGGGGAACGAAGGTAATAATATTTGGCCCGCTATCATCTTCTATCTGGTACATTTGGTAAAAGGAACGGGATCACTCCTAAAAGAAAGAATTGACCTCGAGTCTGTCCTTTCTGTCCCTCTTTCAGTGGGGAACCCATTCCCTGGTCGTCGCTCTGCTGCGTCTCGATACGCTTTCTTCATCAAATCCCTCCTCTTCATTTAGTATACTTTCTATGAACGGAAATCCAATTAGCAAATCCTGACACTGGATGTTGTCAAAATAGGAACTATCAGGTAAATTTAATATAATAGACATCTTTTATTATAGTTCGAAGCTTTAAAAGAAAAGACAAGAGATTATATATTTGTCATGCGTGTGCACAAAACAAAGGGACAAAAAAGGTCACAAGTATACGGATGGACACCATTAGGATGGACGTAAATTTTATTTTTATTTGAAAGGTGGTTTTGCCGGTTTTAAGAGAATTTATTAATAAATTTAATATTATAAAAAATGTATTAAGTATTTAATATTAATTTAAGATTGTTATAGAAATTTATACACTTTTTGAATACGCTAGCTCCTAATATGTAGCTTCCATGACTGAGGGCAAACCTGTAAAGAAGGAATTCAAATTAAACCTTAAACGAATCTCATATCGAAAAGAAAGTTAGGGACCTTATAAAAGTGAGTGCAAATTAACTATATTGAGGCATTTTTTGGGTTACAATATAACGGGTAAAGCAGACAATACTTTAAAAGTTTGAATAGGGCCATTACAAATGATAGCAAAGAAGGACTCTCCCTTTATGAGCAGAGTCATATATCGCGAAGGATATAGTGGTTACACGTATATTTTTCGTTGAAAAATTATATTATATATAAAAATTAAATGTTTGTTATTATGCGTGTATATTTAATTTCGCTCACTCACAATACAAATAAAAAAAAATTACACATTCTTCATTAATTTTTTGACTCTACTAACTACTGTCTCTTTTAATATGATAGTGAGATAATCCTCAATTAGGACACCAAATCTTAGGGGGATGGGTGGGTGTATTTGACGCTCGTGATAGAAAGCAAGATTATAATGAAGGGATGTACACCTTAGCCTGGTGATCCCACATCAAAATGGAAGAAAAAAAGGTTAGATATTATAAAAATGAGTTTAAAATCAATTATTGAAACGATACTTCAATTAACATCCAAAGGATAAATTAAACGAACCTAAATTCAAAAGGAATCTTAATAGTTGGAGCATAACCGTTAAAACAAAAACTCATTTTCTGTCTCACATCAGTCAAATTAAGCGACTAAAAGAATCATCAACATCGTGTGTTAAGAATGACAAGGCTATAGGTGTCTGCTAAAGGACCTATATATATATATATATATATATATATTCTTTTAAACTCCGTAATTGTTTCTTGAAATTTTTTACCATATTTAATTTGAGGCGGTCGTAAATAATTTTATAAAAAATAAAAATAAAATTTTATAATAATTTTATTTAATTATAATCAGTTGCGGATTCAGAATACAGGGGTCGTGGGTATTTGAAAGTTTATTTAAAATTTTAAAATTCGACCTATAAATCAAAATATTCAACTATTTTCTTGGTGTTATGAACATTTTTTTTTCATCTACTATTTTTATATAATTATATTTATTTTGAATTAGATTTAATGAACGATAAAAAATATCAATTAAGTACTTAGTTTTGCCCTTAATTACGGTAAAATAACATTTATTTTAAAATAGATTAAAAATTAAAGAATGTTACGAAGGAGCCTCGTGAGTTGTGTGACACAACTTGAAGACTATTTATAGAAAAAGACAAGAAGAGTGTACAGTATTTTCCATACGTGTGCACAAACTATGCAATTTTCAATGCATACTAATAAAGGGCAAAAAAGTGACTACAAAATACCTATAAAATTTCCAATCTTTTTCCTTTTTTCTCACATCAGTCAAACTACCAGTAGATCACAATAGCAACATGCTTTATAAGGTATATATGAATTAAAATTACTAAATTTTAATGAAGTTGGATGAATTCATAACTAAAACACTATACCCTTTATTCACTTAAGATCACACACTCCAAGTGTTTTATATTATATTAATTTATATGATATTTTTTAATTTTAATTGATCTAAAAAAAAATAACATAATTTTATTAGTAATAGTTTTAACTCTAATCTTTATTTTATCTTTGAATTAATTTGTAGTCATATAAATTTACCCGTTGTATTTATCAAAATTTTATTAGAATCCTACGAGATATTCAATTTCTATTAGAGTTCTTGGAGGTTACTTTATTCTAAACCTAGTTCACCAAATAAAATTAATTTCTATTAGAGTTCTTTGAGGCTATTTTATCCTGAACAGAGGTAATTTTATCCTAAATTTTAAATTATGTCTATTTAAAAAATAATATGAACATAAATTCGTGGATGTTCATAATGAGATCGAGAAATTTTATCTCAAAATAAATATTAACAAAGAGATCAAGAATTTCTTTTCTTGATAATAAAATTTTCAAAAAGATCCACAAATTATGAAGAATACTGATAGCCTTCGAATCACGAAAATGAATTAAGGAAAAAATAGAATTATACCCACATTCTTTATCAATAAAAATCTTTTTTTTTTTGTATATATTTTATTTATGATTATTTATTTTTCATGAATTAAAATGTATTACAAATATTCGTGATCAAATATCATTATATAAATTGAAACAAACTGACGTGAAGGAGCATTATTCTTTATATAGTACTTCCTACGTCTCATATTAAGTGAATTGTTAAGGCCGCACAGATTAAGAAAAAGTAATTCGAACATATTACCCCTCTATTATTTCAAAATTAGACTTAAAAAAGGAAGAGAAAAAATAAAAAATATTTTCATTAAATTTTAAAAATTAAATTATTTTGAACAAAAAATTTTTAATAATTCACTTAATATAAAATAAAAAAGTAAAGAATTCACTTAATATACAGAGTGAGTAAAAGAAATGAAAAAGTATATATATATTTGCCATATTTGTGCACAAACAAATGGCAAAAAGGTACACGCGTCGTGACTTTGATTTGATGTTGGAATTCCCTGTTATTAATTAGATGTCTCATATTTGAAATCTAAAAATACTAAAAATAAATTTTGCTATACATAAATTAATATTTAATTAAATTTTAATATAAATACTAAACGTTAAATAAAAATAAGAGGCAAAACAATATTTTCTTCATTCATATTTAACTGTTTATTATATTATAAATAATTATTTAATAATAATTATTCAAAATTTTCAAACTTAATAAATAATTTATTAGTTAAATACTCTTCATTCTTTTGAAAGCATAAAATTTATTATATTTAAAAAATAAATATGGACATTAAATGAAAAGAAAGCTATAAAAGTTCCTCTCACGAGTGGACCTATTATGGTAGTTGTCTACTACAAGAAGGAACCTTTTTTTCTCTATAAATAACTTTCCTTTTTTACACCCCCTATGATTATTTTTCTTGACATTCTCCATCTCTTTCTCTCTATATAAATATATACCTATTGAAGAAAGTTGATAAAAAGAATTTTTAGAGGTATGGGAGATAATAGAGGACTTGGAGTATTAGGAGTTTCAATGTGTGGTGCAACACAAGAAATTGAACAATTGTCAAGAGAAAGTAGTCATTATAGTCTTTCTACTGGGATTTTACCATCACTTGGAGCTAGAAGTAATCGAAGAGTCAAGCTTAAAAGATTTATTGTTTCACCTTATGATCGACAATACAGGTTCTGTATTCTTCTTCTTCTTTTTTAATTTAGTTTGTTGATGGTCAAGTGGCAAACTTCTCTTTTTATTCTTCTTCTTTCTTATGTTATTATGGCTAGATTAATTCAGATTCGTACGTTATAAGATGGTCAAGGGGAAGCTTCTCTTCTTCTACTTCTTTTTTTTTTTTTGTCATTCTGACTTTTAGATTTGTACCTTTTATCAGGCAAGCATTTCTTTGTTTTTCTAATATTCTCAGAATCTCACTTGGCTAATTCAGATTCGTGTTATACAAGACCATTTGAGGGAAAACTTCACTAGTAGTCTTCTACAATTTTTTTAGAAATTTTGACTCTGATTAGTTTAAATTCATGTAGTGTATAGTCATCAATCAAAGGAGGAAGTTTCTTTGTTCTTTCTTTCGTCCATCATTTATGTTAAATTTAATTATTTGATATTTAAATTTTTTTAGCTCAACTAATTCGTATTCATGTTGCATAGTTAATTGGGGAGTGTTTTCTGCTGGATGTTTCTCTACTTTATTCTGTTTCCATGAGTATGGATGGATGTTCATATCTTCTTTTTTATGAATATTCAAGACTGAGAAAATTCATTTCATTTGATAAAATATTAGATAAAATTCTAACTGAGTATATATAATATATTACCTCCCACTATAGTTAATTGTAATTCAACACATATTGAAAAAGAAATACTAAAATCTGAAACCTTGATCTCTCTAATTTTAACAAGAATATAGGATCTTCTAGTAAGCTCCAACACAATGTTATATTTTTTTTACAATATAGTACACCTTGTGCATTGTTAAATTTTGATGACTTGTCATCCTCTGTTTAATTTTCTTGTGTTGGAGGTTGTTGAAAATAACGTCAATGGAATTTTTTATCCTTCACAGACTATGCTTTTTTCTTTTTCATCTCCAACACAAAAAAAAAAAGTTTATTCCATTATAGGTTTGGTGAGTTTTCTCTATCTGTCTAACGGTTGGACTGAGTTATCGGTATGTATAATGAAAAATAATATGTATTTTATGAATTTAATTAAGGTACGATAAAAGTTGATTCGGTCATTTGGATACCATAATTATTTTAAAAACAAAGTTTATAGTTTGATCTATGGATTTTTCTAATTTATTTTGTGAATAGGGTGACTTTTAAAGGTTGAAATTACGAAAATAATTTCGAATAATGAGACTTGATTTTGACAAATCTTTAAAAATTCCTTTTCACTATTTTCTTTTGACTTATATAGAATCTTTGAGTAAACATCAAACATGTGTCTCTAGATCTGTCCAATGCTTTATTTTCTCCGTATGTTACTCCTTGTCTTCTAGGGATATTACTTTGTAAGTTATAAAATGAAACTATTTATTGTTTAATTTTTATTAACACAATAATAAACAAAAAAGAAAAATCTTAGTACTTCAGCTTGTTCATTGCTTAGGGGCCGTTTAGTGTGAGGTATTAAATATAATAATCTAGAGATATAATTTAAAATTATTAAATCTTGCCTTTGTTGGAGCTGTGGAGGGATTAAGTAGTTGTGAGATTGTTTATCTACTAGTAATGAGATCAGTCATTCATATACATAATGAGATAATTTATTTTAAAATAATTAATTTTAAGATAACTTATTCTCAATTAAACTAACCAAAATTTTATTAGCAATGTTTCGATTAATGGTGCTAGACTGGCCAACGTTGCAAACTTTGACCTATATATGTGGGTAGAATGACAAAATCTCAACAAATATTAGTTGGCGTTTGGACGTAAAAAAAATTTTTATTTTAAATAAATATAACAAATATTTGAAGTTTGGGTTGTTTTTAATTTTGTTTTTGTAATTTTATCAAAAACCATGTATTTACTTTTTTTAAAATTTTTCTTTGTAAAATTATACAGTGTTATGTTGTTGGGTTGTTCTTTTTTTCTTTCTTGGTGGGTGGGGGACAAAATCCTATTCTTGACCGGTCCCTTTTTGTAGGCATAAACAAAAATCATCTTTTTTACTGTTAGACTTTGTCTTTTCTACTCCAGTTGCCTCTTTTGACGTAAACTAAAACCCTTTTTTCTCTTATTGCTATTATATTTTACTTTAACATAACGTTTATTCAAACTTACGTGTATCTTAATTATTTTATTAATTACTTGACTTTATTAAAATTGAACTTTATTTTCGCAGGATTTTCATGCTACTTATGGGTTACTAAGCTACTTCCTTATATGCCTTTTGTTTTATTCACTATACTATATTATTCGGACTATTTAAAAATAAAGTAATATAAATGAACAATTTCATTGCAAGCTAACTTTTAAATATCATAATTATAAACGATTAATTCAATGCGATCACAATAGTCAATTATTTTACCAAGTACTTGTCTCCACTTGACCTATAGATCACGAGTTTTAGCGGTGGAATCGGCGGTGTGATCCTTTCCCGACTCTGGATGAACGCTATATACTTTATGTACCGAGTTGAATCTTTTCGTAATTGTTTTTGTTTGCTAAGTTACTGGTACTTGCTACAGTTTTCTATTTATGTTTTACATTGTTTAATAAAAATAATCCTATATCTAAATTTGTTACTAATGTAGATAATTCTCATTTCAGATAGTTTCTTCAAGAAATTTAATGGACTTAGCACAGCTATATTAAGGGAGAAACAAATGTTATTCTTTTTCTTGTAGACAAGTATAATTAGAGATGTGCTAACAAGTTCAACATGTTGCACTTAATTCACGAGTCATCGTTCTTTTTCCTTTCAGAGATTTTCATAGGAACATGTATGGATTTTTGCTAAAATCAGCTCAGGTTAATGTAATGTTTGCAGGTTGTGGGAGACATTTCTAGTTGTACTGGTTGTCTACACTGCTTGGGTGTCCCCGTTCGAGTTTGGTTTTCTGAAAAAACCAGCAGGACCGCTTGCCAAGACTGATAATGTTGTTAATGGATTCTTTGCGATTGATATCATTCTTACCTTCTTTGTAGCTTACTTGGATAGAACCACTTATCTACTTATCGATGATCACAAAAAGATCGCTTGGAAGTACATGAGTTCTTGGTTCTTATTTGATGTCATTTCAACAATCCCTTCAGAACTTGCTGTGAAGATTTCCCCAAAGCCTTTACGTCAGTATGGATTATTCAATATGCTTCGTTTGTGGCGTCTACGAAGAGTTAGTGCATTGTTTGCCAGGTAAATTGCTTGTCTTTGTAGTGATCAATGCTACTAAAACCAAAACCTCTAGAGACGTTATTTTCCAGATAGATTTTTGGTTGCTACCGCAAAATGCTAAAAGTAAGCCTTGGTTTAGCTGTTGCAATCATGTGATGCCATGTAAACAGACTGTTGCAGAAATGAAGGCAAAGCTGCATGTGATAGACCCTTGTGGTCCGACCCTTCTCCTTATAGGATAATTGAAGCTTTAGTAGATCGGGGGCTGACTTGCTATAGAGAAATATTGCTATAGAGAACATAAACATGAAAGTCGGTTCCAAAGAAAACTTAGTTATTATAATGAAATGTTGTTATTATAGAAAGGTCTGAATGTATATACTCGTCTTTTCCCTAGAAACTTAGGGTATAACAACCTTGTGTTTTTTTCTTTGAAATAGATTGGAGAAAGATAGGAACTTCAATTACTTTTGGGTTCGATGTGCAAAGCTTGTTTGTGTAAGTACATTTCGCACTTCTTCAATTAAGCATTTGATCGATGTTGTTTTAATCGATGTGCTGGTTTCTTTTTTTCTTCTCTACAGGTCACTCTTTTTGCTGTTCATTGTGCTGCATGCTTTTATTACATGATCGCGGCTCATTATCCCGATCCAACAAAGACATGGATTGGATCCTCTATGGATGACTTCCCAAATCAGAGCTTGTGGATTCGTTATGTCACTTCTATTTATTGGTCTATAACTACTCTAACTACAGTCGGTTATGGTGATTTGCATCCAGAGAATACGCGGGAAATGATCTTCGATATTTTCTATATGCTCTTTAACTTGGGATTGACAGCATATTTAATAGGAAATATGACTAACTTGGTTGTGCACGGGACGAGCAGGACTAGAAAATTTGTGAGTAAGATTATCTTATCGTTCGATTGTTAATCAGTAACAATAGAGTTTATGAAGGTTCTAAAATGCGTCTGTTGCATTGCTACTTCAGAGAGACACAATTCAAGCTGCTTCAAGCTTTGCACAGAGGAATCAATTGCCCCCTCGCCTTCAAGATCAGATGCTTGCACACTTGTGCTTGAAGTTCAGAACAGACTCAGAGGGGCTGCAGCAGCAAGAGACACTCGAGTCTCTTCCTAAAGCCATCCGGTCAAGCGTTTCACATTTTCTTTTCTATTCTTTAGTAGATAAGGTTTACTTGTTTCGTGGAGTGTCAAACGATCTACTCTTCCAGCTGGTAACTTATGAATCAGATCATTTCATGGCTGTCCTAAATCTTTTTTAGCATGCTTTCTTTTATATTTGACATTTTCTCCGTGATTCAAGGTCTCTGAGATGAAGGCAGAGTATTTTCCTCCCAAGGAGGATGTCATTTTGCAGAACGAAGCACCAACAGACTTCTATATTCTTGTAACAGGAGCTGTGGTAATTTTCAACCTCTCCTTTGTAATCGGAATGCAAAATTTTTCCTGTATGGTGGTATTTCACTTGATAATACTAGTCTAACGTTGAATCTATCCGTCAGGATCTACTGGTGCTTAAAAATGGAGTTGAACAGGCAAGTTTATCTAGCATGCGCAGAAAACCTTCATATTTACATATACATTCACTTGATTCGTTGTTTCGGTGAAGCACATATACATCTTTTCTGAAGCTACATGCAGTGTGCTGATACCGAAATGGATATTTCAGGTTGTTGGGGAAGTCAGGACTGGTGATCTTTGTGGTGAAATCGGGGTTCTTTGTTATAGACCTCAACTATTTACAGTACGGACAAAGAGACTGTGCCAGCTACTACGTATGAATCGTACCACATTTCTGAATATCGTCCAGGCCAATGTTGGGGACGGGACTATAATCATGAATAATCTCCTTCAGGTAGAATTTATGATTCCTCTTAATATTTCTGATTTTGGTGATCTCGAATAATAACATAATTCAACAAAAAGATGGTTGATATGTTTTTTTCTTTTTGCTGAGCAGCACTTGAAAGAAATGAAGAATCCAATTATGGAAGGAGTTCTAATGGAGACCGAGCACATGCTAGCTCGCGGTAGAATGGACTTGCCTCTCACCCTTTGCTTTGCAACACTAAGAGGCGATGACTTATTGTTGCATCACTTGTTGAAGCGCGGTCTTGATCCAAATGAATCAGATAACAATGGCAGATCCGCGTTGGTTAGTACCCTTACGATCTTCTGTTACCTGAGCTTGGGTTCTATATACATTCATTTCTCATTTTCCCCCTTTCTTATTGGTTTTCTCTCATCAGCATATTGCCGCGGCTAAAGGATTTGAAGACTGTGTGGTGCTTCTACTCGATTTCGGGGCTGATCCCAATAGTAGAGGTATGCTCCCGTTCAACATTCAAACTGGTGTTGCCAATTTCATTTTGTCCAAATGTTTAATCCATGTTTACTCACAACGTCTACTGATTTGCAACGGAACTCTCTTTCTATACACAGATTCAGAAGGCAATGTGCCACTGTGGGAGGCTATTATGGGGAAACACGAGACATTGATCCAGTTACTCATCGATAATGGTGCTAAACTATCAGCCGGTGATGTGGGCCATTTCGCCTGCGTTGCTGTTGAGCAGAACAACTTGAATTTGCTCAAGGACATTGTCCGTTATGGCGGGGATGTCACGCTTCCCAAGATCAACGGGTCATCAGCTCTCCATGTTGCTGTTTGTGAAGGAAACATAGAAATGGTAAAGTACCTCTTGGATCGAGGGGCTAACGTTGACCAACCAGACGATCATAATTGGACCCCCCGGGACCTTGCTGAGCAACAAGGACATGAAGATATCAAAGAACTCTTCGAATCCAGGGAAGTGATGAGAACTCGATCCGTTGATCCTATTCCCGAGGAAAGAGGGGTTCGGTTCCTTGGGAGGTTCAAAAGCGAGCCAACAATCTTCCCTGCATCCCATGGAATCTCCTTTCTAGGATTAGACGGATCAGGAGGGCGATCACGTCCCAGACGTAGGACTAATAACTTCCACAACTCATTATTTGGGATCATGTCAGCAAAGCAGACCAATGAGCACGATGTGCTTTTATCTAGAAACGAGTCAAATGTATGTGACACGACAACCAAGACTTATGCTCCCCGAGTGACAGTGTGCTGCCCCGAGAAAGGAGACAATGGAGGAAAACTCGTTTTACTCCCACAGAGTTTCAAAGAGCTACTTCAAATTGGTTCTAGTAGATATGGAATCTCTCAGGTCAAAGTTTTAAGCAAAGATGAAGCTGAGATCGATGACATAGTGTTGATCAGAGATGGTGATCATTTAATTTTTGTTAGCGATAATGAAAGCACTGATGAAGCTAAATCATCAGAATTATAGTGAGTTGAGGTGAAAACCAGAATTGTAAAGTAGTTATTTTTTTGGAGTTGGGGGGGAGGGGGGATGTGGGAGATACTGGTAATTTGAGATGAACAGGTTGAGTGCAAACTAACTGACAGCCAATGGAACATGTAAAGGTCAGAATGATAAAATATATTGTTCATCCGGTTACACCTTTTGTCTAATTTACAAATGTTGATGAGTTCATAAGCTCCTCTGGGCTCTGATACCTCTTTCTGACTTATTTGACCGATGAACGACGAGTGTATTCTCTAACATTTTCATCTTTACTAATTTTTGAATGATCAAAAGTCACTTGTCCTATTTCCTATTATACTAACTAAATTCATTCGAAAGGAATGGGATATAGTATAACAGTGCCATGAGTGATCCCTTCTAAGGCTTCTTCCGCTCTCTAATAAGAGAAAACTACTCTTTCATATGAATGTTGTTTGTGAATAACTTATATAGGTCATGAGTGACAAGTGTATTATCTAAGAACGTAGTGAAGGCAGCCTTGGCTTAGACCATGGCTCTTCCAGGGATGAACTTGCACGAGGTATCATACCTCGTCACAGTGACACATGTTTATCATTCCTAAAGTCAAGACATTGAAGGCAGTAAAGGATAATATAAAACATTAAGTGATTGTATATTTATCTTGGTTACGAGTCATACTTGAGCCAAGGGTCTTTTGGGAAACAACCTCTCTGTCTCGTGGAGACAGGGGTAAGGTTTGCATGGGTATGTTTTTGTCATTGTTGAAAGCGATTGTATATTTAATTCTTCTCTATAGTGCACCTTTTGGAGTGTGGAGGCATCAGAATTTCACCTGTCATGATGTCTTTCTTCATTATAAAGACCAACATTTTCTTTCTTCTCTTCCTGTCTGTATTCATGAGATATTCCTAAAATGACCCTATTGTATATACTTGCATAAACGTTGCCATTCCCGATGATCAATATCTCTAATTTAAGATATAATAATGTAATGCTATCAAGAAATAAGAACTGGAAAACAGTTCCACAAAGAAAGTTGTACATATGACTGAAGACTTGAAGTACGTAAAAGAATGTCCAATAAGCTACTTTCCAATTGACCATTTTGTATTTTCAATTTTTAATGTATTGGTAAAACTTATCTTGCTTTCAACTCTGATACTGATAGCCCATTTATCGATTATCTTACTACTTCTTCAGAGATCTCTGCACGTTGATCCCCTCTTTCTATGAAGAATCCTGGCTGCTCTGGTGGTGGTGGTTGTTGTCTTGTATTGCCCATAACCATTGAAACAACATTTGATATTGAAGGCCTATCTTTTGCATAGTCTTGGACACAAAGGAGTCCCACATGAATGCATCTCATTACTTCATCACGCGAGCATGATTCAATTAGTGTTGCATCTATTACTCCACACCTATGATTCAATACGTTCATAATTTAATCTTGAAATTTGCCAGTCCTATGAGGTTTAGTGGATGTGCAGAATCATATTAGCTGTTGTTTTTCTTTCCACTAACAATTTCTAAGAGTAAAACTCCAAAGCTGAATACATCCGTCTTCGTTGAAACAGGAGACATATAGCCACTGAAGTTGTACCGGAGAAAATGCATTCAGAATTTCGAGTAATATAATCATTTATATGAAAACATTGCTTATTTACTGAGTTCCGACAATTCTTTTCGTGTTTGCTTCAGATTCTTGCCTTCCAAATATCCTCGCCATGCCAAAGTCCGATATCTTTGGATTCATGTCCACGTCAAGTAAGACGTTGCTTGATTTTAAATCTCTATGAATCACTTTCAACTGGGAATACTTATGCAGATACAATGGACCTTGAGCAACCCCTTCGATGATTCTGAATCGTGTTCCCCAATTCAGTAGCTCCTTTTTGTTACCATCTGTTCATATCATTGTAAAGAATGAAATTTCTTGAAAGTATTCTAATTGCTGAAGATGAAAAGTATGATATTTACCAAAAAGGAAGAAGTCTAGGCTTTTCTTGTGCATGTATTCGTATACTAGAATCCGTTCTTCGCGTTGAGTACAGTATCCTAAAAGCCTTACAAGGTTAGTATGTTGAAGTTTTGGAATCAATAGAATTTCATTCTTGAACTCCAATAGGCCTTCTCCTGAACTTGTCGAACGCCTTTTTATAGCAACTTCTTGCCCATCAGGCAGTATTCCCCGAAAATAAGATGACTCGTTTCAGTATTTATGCTTGCTCGAATCATATCCATCTAAAAAGCTTCATGTTTACCTTGTAAACTGGTCAGAACCCACCTTCTCCGAGCTTATTTGCTGGTGGAAAATTCTCTGTGGCCATTGCTAGGCATTCGAGGCTGTATAACTGTACTTCATGGCTCATCTTCTTGTCAGTTATTCCCTTTTTAGCTTTATTTGCTGTTTGATTAAGCAATAGTAAAGCTGTTGCTTTTGCTTTCCCTGATAGTGAAAGAGGAAGTTGTGAGATCTGAAGCCAAGTATTGATTTTCTATATTGCTCGGACTCTTACAAAATGACACCTGCTGCACGTCAAATCAGATCCTCCAAGATTAATGCATTTTTTTGAGGACCCGATGGGGGAATGACAGCATTTTAGGAGAGTCCGAGCAACATAATTGAATTTTACTGTGCAAGCTTCTAACTAAATTCTTCAAGTTCTCTTCTTTTCCATAGAAGATAGCATAGGGAGCCAAGTTCTAAAAATATTGTCAAACCAATTGCAGCTATAAGCCATATCCACCATTTTATTGCTGCATCAACATAATGAGTCAACAACAACAACTGCAACTTACAAAGCATAATCCTACAAGTGGGGTTCGAGGAGCGTAAGGTGTACGCAGATCTTACCCCTACCTTACCTTTGTGGAGGTTGAGAGGCTGTTTTTGAAGGACCCTTGGCTCATGTGTAGCAAATCAAAGTAGTTATGAAGAGGAAAAACGAAAGTGAAGGAAATATGACAACTAATAAGGAAAGCACTGCAGAGCATTCAGGAAAGGAGCAGTAACAAACATCAACACAATGAGTCAAAAAAATTCCCAAAACTTTTGAAAGTGTGTTCTTGGTTATATGTATGCATTTATCCTGCATAAATTTTTCAATAGTGAGATGCATTTCACATTTCTGCTGTTTTAGACAGATGATTTAACGGATCTTTCTTTAGATATACTCGAAACAGGGAATAGATTGTATAACGATGATTCTAAAAGAGAATACGTGCCTAAAATACGTGCCATATGCAATAATTCAAGAGCTTTATTTAGACACAAATGCATACAAGTTCCTTTAGAAGTTCCTGGCATTGAATCATCAGATGGTGCTGGTGCTAAAGCTAGAGGAAGTGAGATTGTGCTTGGTACGTTTGTGGCACTCCGATGTCTTGTTGGCACCAAAGCTATGAAAACGCATTGCACAATTCATCGTTAGAGTCCTCTTTACTCACTCTAATTACTTGCTAGACATAGAAATTATGTTGCAAGAGAGCATATGAAACATTATGGTACTAACATAAACAGGATAATGAGGCAATCATCATCAATACCTCTTTCAGCATCAAGAATGGAAACATCTGATTGATTTAGTGAACTCAAGATAGATACATTACTCCAAATTTCTCAACCAGTTCCAGTAGCAGTGATAGAGGCAAAAGCAGCACATGAACAATTGTTCTCACTGTCTCTTGCAATCAAATAAACTCATGTTGTTGTTTCCAAACCTAAATCTATTACTAGAGACACTGTTTGGCCTCCTCTCGAGAGGAATTGTTTCTTATAGGACATCCAATAGATTCTGCTGTCACACAACCAGCACTAGGCTTGTAAAAACACACCCCAAAAGGCCCTGGTGCCCCTCTTTCCTTAATAAAACCAAATAGATCTATTGCATAACTAGACAAAGTTCTGAGTCTCATTGACCGAGTAAGTCAAATACTTCTCATCCTCTGCCGAAACAATGCTGAATCCCACATAGTCATAGTGTGATACCCGCGATACATTACCAAACGTCCCATTTCCCAACGTCCACTCGTCCAAAAAACACTTCCTAGCCACCATATTATCAATTGATCAATGTCATTCGTGTCTATTCCAATCGTAAAAGGCCCCGAGGCAGGTACATCTTTTCTTATCCAAGAAGTCAGTGACCATATCTGTCCTGTTCTAACATTTCTCCAAGTTTCATACCAGGTAATAGTGTACCAGTAGGATAATCAAAACTGTGCCACAATGTTCTATTCATAGAACCGTTAGTATTCAACTCCACCAACACAAAATTTCCATCGTCAAATAGTGTATCACTTGTATTTCTTGCTGTTGCACAATAAGAACTTAACAACACTCTCCCTCCCATACAAAATTTTCTGCTTTCCTTCGTCATCCAATGTGAGACTATTACTTGATGCATATGGTATCGGATTATTGCAATTTGTAACCCAAACGGGGCGATGATCATCGGGGAATAAGGTTGTATTAGAAGGTAAATTGTAGAATATGCCTATACAGTGTGTTATATTGGCATCAAGACTAAAAAACTCAAGCCTGAATTCCTATTTAGGTGATTCTAATTTTTCTCCAACTCTAAGGTGTTGGCCTTGAAAAATTGTCTGTTTGGGAATAAGAAAGATTGATGAATAGGAAGAATAGCAGTAGGATTTGTAGCCATGCCATTAAATAACTGTTGTTCTATAGTATGAAAATTTGTATGGATATCTGAACTGTGTTGTTACAAAGTAATTCATTTTTTGTTGAACTGTTGAAATAATGACTTTGTCAAAATATGCATCCATAACATTTTCAATCAATTTTTTCTCTAACTTGATTAGGAAAAATACCAGAATTTTCCTCTGTACTATTAGTTAACTGCCTTACATGATATCTTAGCTAGCTTCCATTTTTTTTTAGTAATCGTGATGTCCGATCTTACTTATCAGATCATCTTACATGCACTTTTGTAAGCGCTACTGAGTTATTCTATCCACCATAGAAAGAAATCAACTAGTTTTTTTATCCTAGTTGGAATATCAACCTGAAACCTCATTGTTTTTTACTCACTTTATTTACTATTATGCTATATATACATTAACCTATGCTAACTTCCATTCTATATATTCAATCATTGATTTGTATAAACAACAAGAATTGTGACAGAATGATAAATACTTATACTTTATTACATTTGCATTTTAAATTTTTTTGTAAAAAAGGCTCTATAAAGTACTTGATTGGGAATAGTTCCTATTAAGTGCAAAATGGTTGGGGACCAAACTTGACTTTCTAAGTCATAAAGTCTAATGTCACACCTTAATAATCTTCGAGTTAACGTATTTTTTTCCTACTTAGCTAGCACATGAACATGCGATTTTGTCTTATAATTTTAAATTTTTTAAAAATTATAATTTAACTTTTTAAAATGTGAAATGTGACCCATTAAGTTAATATGTTATAAAAAGTCATCATTTTAAATTTTGTAAAATATTAAAAAAGGAATCATAAGAGGTATCACGTGAAAGAATTGTATTAAAGAATAACAATTTACTATTGTGGTTGACTAGTTGATTTTTGTAAATTATGTGTAAGAATCATGAAGATATGTGAATTGTTAATGTAATGTCTTAAGCTATCCTATTTGTGAATTATGGTTTGTTGATATGATAACAATTGATAAGAAGTCAAAAAATTTAATAAGTTTGACAACTTGTGGATTTTTTTGTTTATGTGGAAAAAATAATTTAAAAAATACAAATTGCATGTTCAAATAAAATTTAAACTTCATATCAAATAATTTCGTATTATTATTTCAAATCACGATTTTATATTGCATGTTCAAACAAGCCCTTAATTTTGAATTATATGCATTAATTGTGTAAATAATTGCTACATTATCAATATAAATGAACTAATTATAAGAGGTAGGGGTGTTCATGGAGCAGTTTGGGCATCAAAATTATAATTAAAATGAAACCATTTAGTCAATGTTTACATTTTTAAAATCAAACCAACCAAATAAAAAGATATCATCGATTTGGTTCTTGTCAGTTTGGTTCGGCTTATAACTAGCTAATGATAAATTGATAATATATAGTATAAGAAATGACAATAATTAAAAGGCTTGCTAGATGCAAGTCCTAATAACGTCAACTAAGCAATTGTCTTTAACAAGCCTATCTTGTTTGACATTACCGACAATAGTTTTCTTCCTTGAATTCATAACCAAAATACCTAAATAAGTATAACCACAAGTAAATATGTTTGTGGGGAAGAAACTACCAAGAAAATAATTATTAAAAAAGCTTGCTAGAAAACTTACAAATTGCAACATAGTTGATCTTGAGAACTTCCGAA
>JBDJHY010000014.1:1655425-1668736 GCA_039654485.1 Withania somnifera | reverse complement strand
TAGCCCAGTCTGAAAATTAGTATAAATTATACTGTTAGACTCGTATTAACATATAGAATACATTGGCGCAAGTTTCAGATCATTCGAAGACCGTTTGACAATAGTTGGAGTAAGATTCATGATTTTTGCAATGTTTTATCGTCGGACGACAGGTAGGCTCCGTGTGGCTATTTCTGGGCTTATATCTTTAATAACTGTACTAAATAACATCCTTGGATTGGTTATGTAGGTTTTATAGTACCCCGTATAGTTCTTTCATCCGTTCCATGTCGATATTGATATTTTAGCCCCCGAGTGGTATGGAGCCCGAGACGTAGCAGTTGATTAGAAATACCTGTGGAGGGCATAAGATGTGGAAGTTATGGTTGTCAGCATAATTGATGGGACTATAAGCAGGCCTAAGTTAAGTAATTAATTAAAATATTTAATTGCACAGTTTACTCTTCAAATGGGATGTTCTCTAATTTTTGTTCTGCGAATGATTGCTATTTTTTTTCCCCCTTAGAAGTCAAACTTATGCCTAGCAGAACATAATTCCTTAATGGTGCTGGACATAATTAACTTGTTATGTATTATAATATGTAAATATAAATTTATTTATCGTGAAAAAAAATCTATTTATCTTGAGTAACAAAAATTAAAATAAAAGTGCAAAAGATCACGAGTTATAAATGAGAATTCTATTATATTAGTAGGCTCAATCAATAGCCCAATAACACTTTTTCTTATTATGCATTCCCTTTATCTAAATATTTATTATTTGCATATCTCTTAAAAGGTTATGTATTTTTAGCATTATATCCTAATTTAATAGCTTTAATCATTTCCTTTTATTTTTTGTTCAATTAGTGGGAAATTTACTCTTTCCTACATTAATTTAAAATCACTTATATTTTCAATGAAAGTTTAGTCAATTTCACTTTCAAAAATAATTACTTCTAAAGCTAAAATAGGAAAAAATATCTTAATTACGTTTTGATTTTTTAAATTGACAAGTATTATAAAATATTCTTTACGCCATTGGATTAGTTATGAAAAAATAAAGATTTATATATTTTTATAGTTGATATACAAGATATATGTATCTACATATTTGAAAATCCTAGCAATGAGCACTCTCACGATAGAGATGATAATAAATACCTTTCATACATAGAATGTATTAAAGAAAATAATGTAGGCATTAGTCTTGTGTATTATTAATACTTTGTTTGGTACATTTTTTTATCCTAAATATAAATTATGATAGCATTAGTTGTACACTCTATTATGTATTGAAGTACGTATTACTCATATCATTCTTTTTCATGTATTAGTAATACAAATTATTTCAACACATGTATTGACTTGAGAAATGACATTATTATCCCTCAATCCTTTCAACATATTTCTCAATAAAAAGTGTAGAGGGTATTTTTGTAAATAAATATTTTTTAAGAAAATAAATTATGCCATGCATGAAATTTTGAATACATCAAACCGAACACTTGATAAAATTAACACAAACATTACTAATACAAGTACAACTAAAACAAATATTATAAACATATCATATTATATATTATTTTTATACACTTTATCAAACGATCCTTAAGTGTTTGTTTCCCTATACATATAACATATGCTTCACATTCATACAGTAAGTTTGCACATAGAGAAAAAATCATACTTGCACATTCAGATATTATATACGCGCAATTTGAAATAGGATTTAGATGTATATGCACGCGAATACAATGTATTTTGCTATTATTTAAAAGAAAAATATTGTTATATTTTGAAAAGATAAAATTGAGCTGCAGACTGCCAAATGATGATACTTATGAAATTTTTCAGGAAATTATATAATTAATTAAATATTCTTATTATATTTATATTTTATCTTACTACTTTTTAAAATTATGAAATATACCACTTTTAAAATTTATTTAAGCAGCACTAGATATGCATATGTATCGTGAATATATTTGAACAACTTCCAGATTTGCTTGATAAATCGCATGAATCGTGACTACATAATGCATTACATGTCTAACCATGTATATGAATCGCTTAACATATATCCGTATGTATCTGAAGGGTTACTTAAGTTATGTACCGTGTCCCAAGTTATGTATTGCGACCATCTGTATGTATTTGAAAGGTTAATTGGTTATGTTCATGTCCCAAGTTATGTATTGCTACCCCAGCTATGTATCGTGACACATGATATATATCGCGCATAAAAAATAAAATAAAAAAATAAAAAATTAATAGTACGAGAAGTAATTGAGTCCAGTTCTCATGAATTAATGTTGTAACTGGGCAGCACTGAGATTGTCCTTGCAAGCACATTTTAGTCCAAAATAACAAATGATGAAGGCCCAACTGGTGAAGCAAAATATTGGACTAAGATCCACTGAACAATTTCTGATATTCTCTTTCTTTTACCCTTTGGAAGAGGAAAAAGAATCTTGTAAGAGTTTGTTATATTTATTTACATATTTTTTACATGTATAAATAGAAATTTCTTACGAAAAAGATATAAAATTAACTAATAAAATCATAAAGGGGACTTAAAATTTTTATTTAGCCATGACCTGCGAGAAACACACTAGGATTCATGTATCCGTCCAAAATTATTTCTCTTCGGATTATAAATCATCTCACAATGTCCAAAATCATTTCTCATTGGGTCATCGATAATATCGTAATCATATCAATAATCATATTGTTCATCATTTCATGATCGCGTTATCATTCTTAAGATTAATCATCAAGAGCCTTATTATTTTAAACCCTCTTATCAGTCACCACTTCAATATCAAATCAAATCAATCAAGATCATCATATAATCACAAACTTGTCTGAAAATCAATCACATGTTATGAGTTAAAGTATATGAATCGCTAATAAGAGTCTACAATTACCACGTTAAAATCATAACCTACCTCAAATAGTTGATGAAAACTTTGCAAACTAGGCACAATGCACCCATGCAAATAAAACACGCCTGGTGAAATCAAACCTCTCTATTGCTAGCATGGGCTTAATTAAAAGTTTTTCAATCTAATACTTCAGTATTCATGCTTTTAAGGCTCAATTTTACATTAAAACACATAATTAACATCCTAAAATCAATTTTAGGTGATTCCCAGTCAATCCCATAACCATTTTCCCCAATCCCCGCACCTAGGGTTTCAACCATAACTTCTTACCAAGGATGATTTCTAAGATCACAAGAATTATTAGGTGAAAGGAATTGGAAGGCTTATCTTACCAAAAACATTTCACCTTGGAACTTGCAAATTTACTTTGAAACCGTTTTAAATCTCTATACTTGGGTTGTGTGAAAAAACTCGAAAGAATAACTCAAGTACCAAAATAGTTGTATGTCTTTGCAATAGCGGGCTACGGCAGATGGCTGGACACTATTCACTACCAATGTGGTGGTCCCCCTACCTGCTATGGCGGGTCAGCTACTGCAGTTCGGGTTCCCTATGAAAATCTGAGGCAACTGATATCCTTTAAAATTGGAGCTCTCCTCAAAGCACCACAACCTTAGATTTCGGATACACATTTCAAAATCTAATGCGACAATTTTCATAACCGAAAGTTTATATATAAACTCAAATCTCATTTTGAAAGATGCTACGGAAAGATAAACCCGTCTACTATCTATATCTAAACACAAATCAATTCAATACCAATTTATAAATTCACCATCGCTCACAAGGCGCTCATGACAAAAATCTTAGCTAAGATTATCCCATCCTAAGATTTTACTTAACTCTCAACATAGGATCTTTCTACTAGGAAATTTAGGTCCTAAACCATAACTAACGGCTGGATGGATACAAATGATTTATTTTGATATTTTTAAAATAATAATTATTTAAAATTAATTATCTTTTAATAAGCATGGCAATTAAAATGGATCCAGGAGAGCAAATTGACGAGGTCATGTTCTTTGTGGTTTCCTTATTATTGTTGATGGTTCTCTCACTGTGTCAATCACATACATCCTCGATCAAGTTCTCCACATCTCCAATTTTTTTAGCTTATTTTCACTTATAGGAATAAAATTATAAGTTATTGGCATATTTAGCCAGTTATAGAAAATAATTTATTTTATTTTTCAGACTATTAATTCTACCTTTTGCGAATTGTTAATTACCCGTAGTTATTGATGTTATTAATAGTTGTATTCGAGTCATATTAAATGTAAGTTGCGGTCCAAAGCCATTTTTCTTTTGAAAATTTAATAGAATTTATCGTTTTGTGTTTTAAAATAAATAAAAACTAAAAGTAGAATGCCCTTTCGTTTTTTTTTTTTTTTTTTTGCTACATTTTTCAAACACTATAAGAGGTCTGTAATTAATCCAAACTTTCTTACTTCGATCCTAATTTATAACCAATAAGAGAAGGAATTTTCATTAGAACCCCACTACTTTTTTGAGAAATTTTTTATTACATTTATTATACCTAGTGCAAAAGTCTTTAGAAAAATACGAAATGGCCTCGTAAAAGGAGGAGAATATATAGTTGTAGATTGTTGAAAATACTATAGCAAATTTTTGATAGATTTATCATGTAAATTGGATACAAATGATCGTTATAGTTGTGCGTACATAATTGTACGAATAATATTTTGATTTTAATAGTGGAGTATCAAATCAATAAAGACTTATGATCAATGGATATCACTGGGCTGATTAAACTTGACTATTGGCCGGTTAATTAATCAATCACGTATTTTCTCAAAATTGTGATTTTATTTATTATTAATACTAGAAATACAAAACTAATCAAATTTATGCCTAACAAATAATTCACTTTAAATAATTGCAACTTCTTCATTGGGTCGTGACTTTTCTCATAAGTTGGGACTTTTTCGATAACATACAATAAGCACTTCTTCGTACTACTTCTTTACTAACGAAAAACAGCTGAATTTTTTCTCAGATATGAGCATGAATTAACTCTCATTTCTTCTACCTTTCTTACTTCAAAATCAAATGTGATTCGTTGTTGTTGAGTGATTCGAAGTTCTGTGAGGTACCGCTATTTTGCAAAAGTAGATCATTTTATCATAGAAGAATATATTTCATAATATCAGATACCTGAGAAAAATAATTTTCTTAAGGACAGATTGTAAATGCAATGAATTAACGTAACAGTGAAATGATATAACACCATCATAAAGTACTAACATAGCGTTGAAATGATATGAAATATAGATATTTGTGTTGAATTCAATTAACCTAAATTAACTTTTAATGGAAGCATAGTTATTGATTGACATGTAAAATATTTCATTTTGTAAAATTACTTTAAATTGGCCAATTGATTTCCAATCTTCAACAATACTCTAAGTACATCTTTTGTTAAGAGGCCGACCAAAGTGATTCTAATTCCATTCTCCACTTAGTTTCTCATGCTTTGGATGCTTTATATGATCTTTTATGCAAAAATATAAAATTAAAATAAAAAAAGGTCAAAGCTCAAATAGAATTTTGAATACTAAATGCTAATTCCTTAATACTAATATAGCATTATACGTCTATCTTGGGAAGCAATCCGTAAGTTAGCAAAGCCTATACAAGATTAAAATCGTCTCCTTCATTCTCTGTTGATTTTGACTAGATCTAACTTCAAGAGAAATCCGTAAAGGCGTATATGTCCACGGCCCAGCTGGCTCAATATTCAAGCATGTGGCTAGATATTGGCGAGGAGGCTCAATCAAATTCGTAGAAAATCGTATAACTATATTAAAAAAAAATTGTAAAAATTATTGAATTCACTTGATATGTGTGCGTCCTTCGTCAGAATATTACATGGAGTATAGAGGTGGTTAAATATTAGCTATTATGAATACATATTTAAATTTTAAATACCCTAGAAAATTTGCACATCTTTAGTTAAACTTCTGACTCCGCGAAGACTATTAATATAGTGGCAAAGATGGCTAAGAAATTATTTTAGATAACAATTTCTTACAAAAGACTAATGATTGATGTATAAAGAAAACTTTTAATAATTTGTGGAAAGGAAAAATATGAAGAATCTAATTATCCAAAATGGATTTTAATAGAATAATCATGTTATTCACTATTTGAATACTTTGCGAGTTAATAGATTCTTGGAGAAGGCCTTACAACCCGTAAGTGTACATCTCATTTGCTTTCCACAAATCCTAAAAAGAGAATAATATTTCATATAATGCAACATATAGGGTGAGTTTGCGGTATGTATTTAATTTTTTTTTTTTTATATATGATTTAAATAAATATTATGAAGATGAGATGGGTGGGAGGTGATAGAGGCTATGGAGTGAGTTGAAGATCAGGCAGGATATAGTCACCACTGATGAAACTTGTTTTTCCCTAATTTTACTAAAAGATTATTTTCCTAACAAAATATATATTTATCAAAAATCTTGATCAACTGAATTACAATTTATCACTTTAAGCTTTGGATAGGGTTGAATAATATAATTTTGAATTGTTGGTAACAAATATTCAAAAATTGATTTGTGTAGTTGGCTATATAATATATTGGATAAGACAGAATAGGGATATTGAAAAGAAAAAGATTCAAATTTGCCCCAATAGTATTACAAAAAAAAAAAAAAAATCCTTCTTTACAATTAATTAAGGGAACTCCAAAACAAAATGAGTGGATTTTTGATGTTCAAATATTTTGGGAAAAAAGTTGGACTTTTAATTATGATTTAGATTTCTCTCATTAAGGGCTTAAGGGAAAAACACAATCGACTATGGGGTAAGACTAGATAACAAAGGACATAAAGTTGCGCAATGAGCAAATTTCTCTCAAATTGGAGTTCAATTAGGAATCAAAGAAAAAAAATTAGACTTTTCATAACGACGTTATAAGATTAAATAGAAATAAAAAAAAGCAAAGCAACCGCAAATTTTATCCTTTTCCTTATTTTATACATTACTCATAACTGCATTTTCATTTGCTTAGGCCTTATAAGAATACAATTATGTATCAGCAGGAATCATTGTTTATTTTGTTTGATAGTAAATTAAGTTTTCTTTTGTCTAGCATATTCCATGCCTAATCTTGGTTAGGAAGATTAAGTATGTAATTAGTATCATGGATTTCTTAAGGAATCATATCCATTAATTATTATACGTAGGAGACACTAATTAATGTATCCAAGTATGTAAATTATTGAAAATAAATGAGTATCTCCACCAAAGTAAACTTTTATATAATGATGTTTCAATAAAATTAGTGATCTAATTATTATTATATTAGATTCGTTACTAAATTTATCGTATAGTTACCTAAAAGTAATCTATTTTTTTTTTTTTTGATGAATAAAACTTAAATTCAAAAATATATTGTATAAAATTTTGGAATTAATTTCTAAAACCTTTATAAGTTAGGTAAAGGTATTTAATTCTTTACGTGCCAGAAATCATAACATGCATTTTCATATGTCCATAATGCATGCAAGAAAGTTCTAGCAAAAGCTGGCAGAAGGGAATATTTTAGAACAATTGGAAGGATTTTGGCTACTGGAAAAACATCAAAGTGAATTATAGAGGTTAAATATTAGTCAGAATGAATATATATTTAGTTTTAAATATTTTTTAAAAAAATTATATATTTTTTATTAAATTTCTAGTTCCAACACTATTTGATATTTATTTAGAATTCAACAAATTCAAATTTGTTTTAAAAAATTTCACTCTAGGTTAAAGCTGTTTTCAATAAAGTAACTTCAAATTTATGATTTGATATGAGATCTGATTAATGGTAAAAGGATATGTAACAGCCAACTACAAGTGACTTTTATAAAAAGAAGATATTCCATAGGCTTCCTTTAATTTGGCACTTTGAGAACAATCTTTACCTCAATTTTGCACACACACGTTAATCTTTTTAGTATTTAAATTGTTATAATGTGCTAAATCGGTTCAAGTAAAAAGTACTTAGCTTATTTTAAAAATATTTATGCTCTGTAAGTATATTACTTTTAGACAAATGAAAGTATATTTTGAACTTGACTTTATTCTAAAATATTTCTTTCGTTGGTATACATTGTTTTGAAAAAGAGAAAACACATTTCTTGCTTCTTTTTTTTTTTGTTTGTAACTTAAACTTTTTGACAATAAAAAGTTGAAAAATTTTACTAAATAGGGCTTTGCTTGCAAATTTATAAAAAAAAAAAAACTAGATTTTATTTAATTATGAAATATATTAATATTTTGATTTCAAAACATAGCGGGATATACTGTATTTGTGCGCATAGTAATAGTGAAGCGCACTGTATTCGTGGGTATATGTCTCCATAGCGAAATACACTGCTCTTTATGCAATATACTGAAACAAATTATACTTTAATTTCGCGCTTAATAAGTATATTCACATGTATATAATATTTCTGTCTAATTGTATTCACACGAATTATAAGTATAACTTCACTTATTTAATACATATATAACCTCACACTATCACTAATAATATGTAAAAATTATTTATTTATTCAGTTTTAAACCCCTGCCCCAGGAAGTACCCACATTTTTGCTTTTTTGATAACTTGAACTTCCAACCTTAAGGCTATAAGTAGAGGTTGCTTACCATCTGATAAATATAAAGCCTTAATTTGCTTGTAACTTAATTTTTCCTAATATGTTCGATAAAAAAAAATATAAATTCATTTCTTGAAAATAGTTAAAGTAGAAAATAATTATTGGTGATTTTAGATAAACCAAATTTCGAAGGGCCGAAAGCTTTTCTAAAAAAGGAGTTACGGGTTTTTCCTTTTTCCTCTTTTCTTTTTTTCTTTTTTATGTTTTTTTGAGTAACCAAAAGTTAAATATACTTAATTAAATATTATACGGATTAAAATTAAAAATATTTAATATTTTTAGGACAAAATTGGAAATTTTCCCCCCAAAAATATGGACACAACATACACATAGCGGTGTCTATTTTTCACAGTAATAGTAGTAATATTAAATAATATATGGTGGGGTTTCCCATTTCCAAAAGGGGGAAAGACAGAACATTCTAAAAATGAGACTTCCAGACAAAAGGGATATTCAGAAGGACCATATATTATACGTACAATACATATAAATTGGGAACATAACCTAAATGAGTCACTAGGAGAATCTAATGCATAGGACATACAAATTAACCTTATTTAAAAAAAAAATGGATATATATTGAGAGTGTAAAAAAAATTTATTTACAACCACCAAACCATTTTACAGGTTGTAGTAAGTCACTTTTCTATTTTCTAAGTTATCATATCAGACTTGCTATAAAAAATCTATATATATAGACAATATGAGCTTAACTTCTTTTTTGTTTTACAAATTAAATACGATAGCAAACACCGTTTGCGTAAAATAATTAGATTCGTCTATCGTTAATAAAGGTCTCCGATATGAACTTCAAATATAAAATCTTGTTTGAAAGTATTTTTTTTCTTTGATAAATTATACATGATGTAAATATTGGCGGACCCAAAATTTTGAAATTATAGGTGTTTATTATAAGTTTCGAACACACATATTACATTCAAAGTTTTAAGGAGTCTGCCAATCAGTTGTCTTCTTAATTTTATGGGTATTTTTTTTCTATCTTATACTAGTTTTTATACATTTTTTATATAATTTTATATTTTTTGCGTTAGATTTAATGAGTTCCAGAGTATCACATATTTAAACTTAGGTTCGTTCCTGAATATGAGTCAAATTTAATCTAGACCTCAATATAAATATCGAAAACTGAATAAAGAAAAAAAAAAGAAAGGAGAATAGGAAGAGAGAATCTTCAAAAAAGTTAGTGTTTGGAGAGTTGAGTTAAGGGGTCTTGTAAGTGAAGACTGATCATAGAAAGCAACAAATTAAAGCTCCATCATTCACCCAATACACTTCAAAATACCTCTTTTTTCTTTCTTTCTTTTGGCAAAGACCAAAAGCTAGGGAATTAGATGCAGTCTCTCTCTCTCTCTTTCACTTTATGTAATATTCCTCTTATGAAAAGGCCTATGTTGGTACTGTTACTACATGAGTGAAACTATATGTCGCATTTAATTTTAACTTTACTTTATAGACATGTAATACAAACGATAGTGGAGTTAAAAATTTAGCAAAGGGTGTGTAAGAGATATGACACATAAATTTCAAGAGTGTATACCTACACAATTTAACTTGATTTCAGTTGGCAACTAAACGCTTCAACTCGTTTTTACTATCTTTGACACAGATATGACACATAAATTTAAGGGGTGTCTGGATAATTATTTTGCAAGTTAGTGTGTTCGACGCACATTGAAGACGGGTTGATCTAGATGTGTCTACTCAAAGTTGGATTTGAGTATGTTTATATATTATACCTTTTTATAATATCAATGTATATTTAAACTGATATGAAGAAGTCCCCGATTTCAAGTCTAACGACAAAATCCTCCTCATAAGGAGCACTAAAGTTTCTCGTAGTCGGCTTTCTTTAGGGAACAAATCTGAATTAATCAAAATAATTTCGAAATATCGAATAATTTGAAGGACAAAAAAGGTTTTACACTAAACATTAAATAATTAATGAAGAGTAAATAATTTTTTTTTCCAATTATATTAAAGATGTTTAAAATTAAAATATACTCATAGTAACTACTACTATTTAACATCTATACTCTACATAATATTCCGATAAATAACGTACACTTAATCATCCTTCGTCGAAAATAACTCCTCAGAACCACAAATCAAAATCCCTTTCTTGAGTTGTCTTCTCATCCTTATTATATATCCACAAATAGCTAGAAACCATATGAAGATAAAGGGTTAATTTTACTTAAAATGATCGAAAGTGTGTAATGATCATCAAGGACTTATTTCAAGAGTCGATGCATAACTTCAAACTTTATATCTAAATTTGAACTGCATTCAAACTATAATCAACTTCAGACATAAGTTGGTATGAAGATAATCATTATCTAGATGAAGAATTTTTTTTTTGATTTTCACTGATATTTGCAGGATAATATGAATGTATACATGAATTTTCTAATTTTGTTAAACTATCAGTCCATGGTGATTTATTATTCTTTTTTAATCTCTCATATAGAGGGGTTAAATCTTTAGAAAGATTTTTATAGAATGGTGAAATATAATTCAAGCTTCCTAAAAATCTTTGAAGCATTGTTTTATCAATATCCTGATTTTAAATCAAATTTTAAAAATATATTGACATCATATAATCTGGATAACAAATCTCATTTGTTAGGGATAGGATACCTAATCCATTTTAAAACTTTGTTTAGAGGTTAAGTCTAAAGTCACAAATTTAAAATCAATAAACTTTTAAAATCTTGTAAATTTCGAGTTTACTTTTAAAAAAAAAAACTACGCTTCATAGCAAACATTAATCCTTAATTATTATTCATAGCTACAATTTCAAAATATTAAAATTCATAGCAAATATAGTTATCTTTTGTTCGGCATATATACAATCAAAATAACTAATGTCGACATACCTACACAAATTTTTGGCATATATATGCAAATTTTAGTTGTATATGTATGTCGATATTCGAATTATCAGTTGTATATAATGACCGAATATACAATTAATATTTTATATAGTAGCCGATTATATCTAAAATTTAAATTTTATAAAAATATAGCTATGGAAGTATAATTTAAAATCTAAATTTTACCATTTCTAAAATTTGCCTATTTTGAATAGGAGCCAAAAAGGAAAAATTAGCTATTTGTGCACTTCACCAAAAATTTACCTTGAAAATATATAAGTGCCATTTTTTTTTTTCTTATACTTTACTACACCATGGTGTATGATGATTTGAGAAAATTGTGCCAAAAAGTTTGGTCAAGATCCAATCTTTCACTAGAAATTTAATTAGAAAAAATATTTAGAGAGAATCTAACTACCTTCCTATCCACTTCATTAAAGTTATTTAACAGAAGAAGATTCTCCACAATCCCTTAAGCTCCCTTTAATATACTTTATTTTTATCAGACATAATTTGTTCCTTTTATAAGATCTCTCTCTTACTTACCTTTCCTTAATTTAGAGTCGTAGAATTGGAATTCCAGATATTCTTTCCTTTCATGCAAATATTATATTCTTTTAAAAATGAATGAATTTGAATGTCTCTCACTCAATTGATTGATAGATTAGATATTCTCTTTCTTCTTTAATTTTTTTTACTATGATATCCGCATTAAAATTAGATTAAATTTAAAATTATTTTAATTTTTTTTATATTAAAAGATAAAATACTCCTTAACAAAGGTAACTCAATAACTAAGAAAGGTCGAATTTGAGATTTTTATTTAAAGAAATACTTATTACTGCACTGCTAATTCTTGTGGGTGATATTCTCTTCTTCTCTTATCTCCCACACATACATATTTGTGCACTCAATTCTAGAAAACAATTATGCAACTTTTGAAGCAAATAAAGAAAGTTGCTTTGGTAGTTTGATACTTAAGCACCATCTTCAACATTGTCCTCCTTTTTCTCTCCCATGCTTACTATAACATGGGCTTGTGTTTTTTTTTTTTTGATTTAAAAAAAAAAAAGTAAGAAAATGGTACTTTTGTTCTTTGATAAATTTTACTTTTAGTTCGTCAAATATATTTAATTTTTTTAAAGTACTTTTAATCTTCAATCAACTAAAATATATTTTTTCATTGATTTGTACTTATCACGTATTGCAGTACAAAGTTAATTTTATTGATCTTTAAAGCAAAATTGAAGTAGATTAATTAATATTTTAAAATTTAAATTTAAATATTCAAAAATTATATAAAATATACTATAAATTGTTATTTTTCTTATATTGATATGATAAAAAAATATTTCTTAAAAATATTGGTCAAAATTAATTTAAGTTAGACTCTCAAAAGACAAAATATTAAAAGTGAGTATTTTTAGGATTTGGCTCCTCTCCATAGCATTTTTCCTTCATTTTCTTAAGTACATAGTTGAATGAGTGGCACTTATCCTATTTATTTATTTATTAAAAGTCTAGATTAAACTAATTCGATTACTATGTTAGCCATAGTTAAAAGAATAAATTTTAAAAAATAATCTCAATTTGGTAAGAAAATACTATTTCTCTCCAAATTGAATATCAATTAATATAATAAATTTTGTTTTAATCCAAATATTAAAATTATTGAACATTAACGTACTCCCCCCCACCCCCCCACACCTCACACACACCCACACAAAAAGAACTCAAGCTTTTTTAAGAAATAAAACAGAATCGTATTTTATTTTTATTCAATACTTCCGTTTGATATTAGTAAATCTTAA
>JBDJHY010000014.1:1641737-1652486 GCA_039654485.1 Withania somnifera | reverse complement strand
GTGAAGAATTACTAATGGTGATGTTCAATAAAAATTTTGTTATTTGGGGATCTGTTATATATGTTGTTTAAAGGTTAAAGAAAATATCATAATTAAAATTGTCGATGATTTTTATGTTTATTAAACTTTGTGGAGGGATAGTATTTTCTTACCAATTTGAGATTATTTTTTAAAAATTTATTCTTTTAACTATAGTTTATATAGTTATTAAATTAGTCTAATCAAGATTTTAAATAAATCAGATAAGTGTCGCTGATCCAATTATGTACTTAAGGAAATAATGGAAAGATATAACAGAGAGAAATCAAATTTGTAATTTTTGTGGGATACACTATGCAGATAAAGGTTAAAGTAAATATGCTCAGCCTGATATACATCACATGGACTAAACATGAATTCATCTATATTTAAGGGATCAAAAGTGCTATTTTCCAATGTTTGTGCTTTATGAAGAAAAACTTTATAGTTAATTAAATCAACCATAGTAGTGGAATCAAGTTCAACATTACTTTAAAGAATTGGTGCATTTGAATAATTTGTTTAAAAAGTACATGTCCAAGTACTACTATCAATAGCCCTATACCCCATGAAAATAATTTAATTAATAGTTGAATTTGTTTTCTTGTAAATGTTTTTCTTAGTGGCATACTGTCCGTAAGATACCCCATTAAGCCAAAAGGAGAATTATAATTAGAATCTTGAATAACAAAACTTACTAGATGAATCTTTTGTGACACATTATTAGTTAAATATATAGAAAAAAAATGTAGGTTAAAGATTAAAAGAAGATAGGAAAAAAAAGTAACTCCATGAGACAGGAGAAACATTTTTTATTTTGAGTGACTAGAATTCTGGACGTTGTTAAAGTTTTTTTTTTTTTAATTCATTGGCAAGGAAAGGGCAAGCAGGAAGGAGAGTAGTAATATTGTATTATCCATCCTATGCAGTAGCAGGTTAGACATTGATTTTCATACAAAAATTGTCCTAGGTACCAAAGGTTCCAAAATCACACTCTTTCTTTTCTCTAACCACATGACCCTAAATTGATTCCTCATTTACCATGTTAACCATTTAACTTATAAAATCATGACAATGTAAATTACTTTTACATTATCATGAGTGGTAGGGCATTCTATCCATTGATGGATGAAGAATCATGAACATGATAATCTTTTGCCGAATAAATCGGTAAAAAATAATTCAAAATGCTCGAATATGATCTAATTGTGCATTAGAGATTGTATGTGAATTGTATCTTTCATGTGTTGGTTAACCTAAGTCACCCTTACTGTTGGGATGGGCTTGGCCTCCAAATTATAGGATAGATGGATGAGTTTTTGACTCATCCAGCTCGAGCCTTAAGCGGAGAAAGCTTGTTGAAAGAGGAACAAAACTAGCAACTACTGATTGATTGAGACAGAAACAAGCTTACTTCTTCGCAAGCCTATTCATTAAAAACCAATCTTGATATCGATGGATTTAGATTCTATATATATTATCTTTAACAGTATGAGAAATATTAGGTTACATATAAAATGTTTTGTAGGTAAATTCTATAATAATTAATTATAACACGATAAAAATGATAAGTGAACTTCTATAATATGTTAAAATACATTGATAATATAAAAAATGTTTTTCATCACAAATTCTAACCATAAATACCTCAAGACAACCTACCCTTTCACACTTTCATGACTACCAACAAATGACTTTTTGCCTTTACTCTTTGCAAGAAATTACTATCCCTTCTTCTTTTTTTTTTTCTTTATCCTTCCTTTGCTTTTACTTTTCACTTTTTTCCCCTCTCCCTAGAATCTTACTTTATTCTCCCTCGAACTCAACCCTCTAAAAAGACCACCATCCTCATCACAAATATTTGAATCCACCTTGTGGTCTACAAACAACTCTTCCCTTTTTTCCTCTCTAATATCCCACCACTTGTGTTTCAAAATTCTTAACCCATTTTTTAGCATGAAAACAAATCCATTTGTAGTTTGAGAATTATATATGCAAAATATCTGAATTTACACTTATACTAAGCTTATATCAAATTTAAAGCCAGATTTTGAGGTACCCTTAGTTTTTTTTTCGAGTTTTTGAATCTTGATTTTCTTGAAAAGTATTGGCAATCATGCATATGACATCATCAAATTCAGAACTAAGCCTTGAATGCAAACCCCATCAAAGCTATTCTATGCTTTTGAAATCATTTGGGGAGAAAATTGATCAAACACAAAATCTTGAAGAATTCTTAGCTCGACTTGAAGAAGAAAGGGTCAAAATTGATGCTTTCAGACGTGAACTTCCCCTTTGCATGCAACTTTTGACTAATGGTACGTAATTCATAATCTCTTCATTCTTTTTAACCAGCCCATCTTCCGGTACATATCCTGACAGACAATGTAAATAATTATTATACTATCGATGTTTTAAACATATTATAACAATCAACCAATCTTACGTTTTGGGTTATCAGTCCTACTTATTATGATGAACGTTGACTCTGTTATCTTCTAAGAAGTTAAACTCTTCTTTTTTTAAATTATTATAAGGTAGAAATGGCTTTCTCTGAGTACAAGTTTGTGTGTGAGATGTATCAAATCAAGAATAGTAGGACTCTAATATTACGTAGTGAGTCAACTTCTTGATTATATCACTTGAGAGTTTAAGTTGTATGCATTGACATGTCTGTAAAATTACTACACAATATATAGTTACTTATAAGGTAATTAAGTATAAATCTCTATACAGCACAATATATAGTTACTTATAAGGTAATTACATGTAAATCTCTATAATAAACATTCAACTAGATGATCCGTAAGAAAATGTTGAAATTGAGAATAATAAAAGTGTCGCACGCAGCTAATCTAATAAAAATTGGTATGTAACATGATATTACAGGTTAAGCTGCACCAATAGGTATTAAAGTTATAGCTTAAATCCTTCATTTAATAAGCACAAAAGCTAGCTTAAATCTTGTTAATTGGTTAAATTTTATTTTTGTTTCTTGTTGCAAGTCAATTATTATTACCTGTTGCCATTTCAAACCTGCTTTGATAATACTTTCCTGGATCAAGGGTATCAGGAAAGGGGTCTCCACTTCAAAAAAGTAAGAGTAAGGTCTACCATGCATAGACATCCCCCCACTTGTGAGATTACATTGAGTCGAGGGTTTATTGAAAATAATCTAATATTGATCTTTTTTAAAAAAAATTAACAGCTATGGAGGCTTCAAGGCAACATCTTCAATCCCATAGGGAAGACAATCATATTGGACACAGACCAGTTCTTGAAGAATTCATTCCACTTAAGAATAACAATGCTAGTGTTGAATTCGGAGCAGAAAAATTAATAGCAAATAACACATCTATTACTGTTGATAACAAGGCAAATTGGATGACTACTGCACAATTGTGGAGTCCAGCAGGTGATCATCAAGAAACAAAGCAAGTACAAATACCCACTACTTGTAACAAAGAAAATGATCATCATATGGGCTTTTCAGTTGGCCCAAAATTAGCCTTGGATAACAATCCTTCATGTCCAAGCTCAACAACACTAGCACTTGCTTCATCTAATAAACAAAATGAGACCACAAGAGTGGATGATCATAACAAGAATTTGGAAATAGCGAATATTAATAGTAACAATAATGGGAGTTGTATTAATATTCAACAAGATTCTCAAAGCATTGGAGGTGGTACCAACAACACAAGTACAAGTACTCAACAACAACAACAACAACAACCACATAGAAAGGCAAGAAGATGTTGGTCACCTGATTTGCATAGGCGTTTTGTTAATGCTCTCCACATGCTAGGTGGTTCTCAAGGTAAGATATTTTTCTAAACTAGTCTCCCTTTCTTTTAGTTTAAGTTATATGCACTAATCAAGGACAACCTCTAGGCTCTAGCTATGATAAAGTTACATCAATTTGATCCATAAGTCACGAGTTTTAATTATGTTCTGGAATCAGTTATCGAGACTCATATCTAGATAAATTGCCTATATCTCATTTTTTCAAAATGTTGTCTACTGTGTACATATATCACACTCTTTCGGAGTACGGTCACCAAAATAGACTTCCTACATGCACCCTTAATAGTCAAAAAGAATAGTCATGCCATCATTTGGTTGTCTTTCTTTTCTTACTTTGCTTGCAAGCAATCTAAGCTTTTGTAATGATTTCAGTGGCCACACCAAAACAAATCAGGGAGTTGATGAAGATTGATGGATTGACCAATGATGAAGTTAAAAGCCATTTGCAGGTACATGTTAACCAATTTCAAATTCATCAGGCACCCATCCACCCACCACCCACCACCCACCTTAAAAGAATAACTAATCATGCAAAAAGAGTTATAGGTGACACACTACTACACTGGTAATTGTGCATATTCCATAATGGTATATTGGTATTATATATATATATATATATATATATTTTATTTTTATTTAATTTGTTTTTAATATATTTAAGAAAAATATAAGTTTAATTTCTAGTATTTATACTTATAATATGCTTTTATAATCATAAAAATTATCATAGCATATTTAAGTCATTTTGTATGGTTTAATTCTACAGAAATACAGACTTCACACGCGAAGACCAAGTCCACAAGCAACAACATTACCACCTCCCTTAGTAGTTTTAGGTGGCATATGGGTCCCACCAGAATATGCGGCTGCAGCGGCGCATGCTGGTGCACCACCTACAGCCACATTTTATGGACCACATTCAACTAGCAACGCGCCATCAACCCACTATATTGCGGCCCCACAAGCCGTAACTCAAGAGTTCTATAGTACGCCACAACCGTTACAATCATTCCACCACCTCCAGCACCATCAATCATTGTACCATCATAGTAGCCACATGTACAAGCCACCTTCAAAATCAAATTCTCATTGCTCAGTGGAGTCCGACCCCCGAGGAACCGGTCATCATGGTGACCGGTCATCGGAGAGTATCGAAGACGGAAAATCGGAGAGTTGTAGTAGTGAAAATGGTGGAGAGAAAAAGGTTATGGTACACAAATTCTAGCAATTTTATGTGGATTTAATTTAGTTTAAATGTTAGTGTTTAAATTTTTAAGATTAGCTTAGATAAATAACTAGATGTTCTTGTTCTTGAGGGGGAAAAAATGCTTCCCTTTTTATAGTACTACTAAAAAGTAAGGGTAAAAAGGGAATAATGAAAAAAGGCAGTGTTTGTTTTGTTTCAGATTCCACTGTATGCTTCAACATCCTAATTGGATAAAGTTTGAAAAATCAGATTTGGCGTTTTTTGGGTCTTTTTGACAATTTTGTCCTTTTGCTCACTTGAGAAATTGACCTTACATTTTAATAAAAGAATAAATTCTTCTCTCACTGTTCTTCTCTATCATTTCATGTGAGTATGTGACAATTATGTTTAATTTTACCTTGGAGTTTAATTAAGGTGTTAATTTGACTTTAAAATATATTAGGGACGTGAAAACATAAAATTTGTGATTGGAAAAAGAACAAATATCACATCAGAGTTTAAATGTGAATATATTAATAGATTTAGATTTTTGGAGGAGTATGTGAATTTACTTCGGAATAACTTTAAATGCGCTATATTTGAAATTTAAAAATAAATGACAAAAGTTCAATCATTTTGCTTGAACTTTTGACGTATAGGATTAAAATTCAGTTGTTTGATTTTTAAAATATTGTATTGATGATTGAAAAAACTAAAATTAGTTATCACATTACAATTTTTTATATGTGAATAATTTAATAGATTTAAATTCTTAAAGGGATGAATACTTTATAAATACCAGTTAAACGTGTGAATTTACCTTGAAATAATTTCATATGTGTGACGCAAATCTTTAGTTACTTTGTTTGAACATTTAGCATACATGACTATAGTTCAACTATTTTTGTATCAACTTCAGTCACATGTGGCCGAATTCATTTACTTTTCTTTCAACTTCAGTAAAAAAATTCCTAATTCGATTTTTTTCTATTCGGAGTTCATACACATATTACAAAAGGTCAACCATTTCTACTTTGAAATTCAGGCATGTGTAATTTGAAACACTACATGTTTATAAAGTCGCTCTCAAGTTCTACACTTGTAAAAATAATGATAATACATATTAAATAGTGATGTCAAAATATGATACCTTAAGAAATTTTTGTGCGATCATTTTGGGTCATCTATACCTTTGCTTTTTCTTTTTTTTTTTTGTGTCGATTTTTAATTTTCATCTCTCGAGGCAAATAACTTTTTGTGGGGTATTATTTTATATTTTGCATTATAATACTTCACAACTTATGTCTTGTCTTTTAAGAACATATAGTCCATAGACATAAATTTTATTTCTAGGGTGAAAGTTAATGATTAGCTATTTGAAAGGTAAAAGTTAAAGATTTATTCGTTAAAATAACAAACTGTACGTGAAATGGTTATTTTCTCTTCAATTTTTGGGGTCAACTACATAAAACAGACTATTATAGAAGTCAATTACTCTTCACAGTCCCATAACATTAGTTTTCAATATTACGTTTCATACTACTTTTTAATATGTGATACATAACTTAAATCGTGATACATAACTTGAACTCGATATATAGTTCAGGCAACCCTCTAGATATACATGGATACATGTTATGTCGCTAAGATATATGATTAGATATGCGATACATTATTTAGTCGCGATATATATGATATATCAGACATATTAGGGTTTCGGTCAGATACATCATGATACGAGTTATGTACTGCGCCCAAATTTAAAAAGTATTGTATTCCATTATTTTTAAAAATAATGAAACAAAAAATAAATATGACAAGGATGTTTGGTTAATTATGTAAAGTTATCCTCTTGGGGGTACCCAATGGGCCATTGAATTCTGGGAGGTCGAGGATCCACCTCTCTAGTATGTTCTAAGCCCATAACTCCTTGGATTGGGCTAATACTAAAATATTGGGCTTTAATGAGAATGTCCATGCACGTATCTCAAGAAAATTATGGAGGCCCAACTCGTGTGCAAAATACCCAAATTTTTAGAAATAGCAAATCTGGATCTTTAATTAAAGATTTCATAGCAATAATTTGCTAATTACCACAACTAGCAATCCGGATAGATTTTTTTGTTGTATCTCGTCAAAAGATAAATTGTCTAAATACATATATATTTCTGCTTTCTAACAGTCTAAAAACATATACAATGTTTAAATACAAAAGATAAATTGTCTAAATATTTTTATTATTACTATTATTGGTAATATTTATAACTGGTATTATGAATTGTAAATTAGTCTTAACTGTGTTACTGCAATAATTTTCATTTCTCTTGTCCTAGAGTCTAAACTTAGAAAAATCAACCCTCCTCTCTTAAAAGTTTAAAATGTTTAACATGGGCTAAAACAAATCAACAATCAAAAATTCACTGTGGCTTAATTAATTGGTTACCTACATTTTTACTTTATTGGTAAGAGTTGGGCAATCCTCACCCCCATTTTTGTTAGGTCGATAAGTTTTGTAGTTTTTTACAAATTTATTTTTAGTTTTATGTTATTTTTACAACAACAACAAAAAAAAACTGCATTTTTACAAATTAAAAATTTAAAAATAACTCTCAAGAAAACTGATAAAGATCTTTCATTTATTCTACTCAAATTTATAATTGACCATAGGAAATCATTTTTGTTTCTCATTTTATTTTGTTTTGCTTTATCTTGTTAGGTTGGTAGAATTTTTAAATTGTTGTATACATGTAGTTTGTTATGTGGCTAATAATAAGTATAGTGATTAAACATTATTGCTATTATTGTGTAAAAAAGAACATGTCATGTGTTGTCACATGTCCACCATATTGGTGATTAATGGTTAATGTAGCCATGTGCCAATTAATTGCCTATGAATAGACACTTTCTTTATTTCGTAAGAGTAGTATAAGAATAGAAACTTAACACTTTCCTCTTTTAGTAACTTTCTATTTTTAGAATTTATTTAGTTTTGTATCGTATTTTTATATAACATGTTATCAGCATGAGACTCTGTCTGTTCGAGCAAATACTAAACACATATAAAAGGTAATACTATTATTCTATTGTAATGTCTAATATTTGTAATTAGAATTTGTTGCCCTGGATATATTGGGCAAAGGGTACATGGGCACTTGATGCTAAACTTCGAACTCCACTTAGATGCGATGGATCTGACAGACGTCATAAAATATGGAAATCAGGCATCAGTTCAAGATCGAGCCAAAACAGTAATTTTTATCCACTACCACCTTGACGAATGTTTAAAAATGAAATATCTGACAGCTAAAGATCCCCTTACACTGTGGAATAATCTAAAAGATAGATACGATCACCTGAAGTTGGTCATCCTTCCACAGGCTCGTCATGAGTGGCTGAATTTGAGGTTACAAGATTTTAAAACTATAACTGAATATAATTCTGCAATGTTTAGAATTATTTCGCAATGAAAGTTATGAAGGAAGAATATCACTAATCGCGACATGCTTGAAAAAATATTCTTAACTTTTTTGGCCTAGAATATGTTTCTACAGCAGCAATATCGAGGTATAGGTTTCACAAAACATTCTGAATTGATCTCACACCTTCTGATTATTGAACAACACAATGACCTACTAATAAAAAATCATGAAAGTCGAACCGCTGAATCTGCTTCATCCCCTGAAGTGAATAAGGCAAAATTTCAACAGCATAGAAGAGGTCATGACCCCAGACGTGGTCATGGCCATAGTTAAAGAAGAAATAATAGTCACGGTGGTTGTCTCGCAGTAAATAAAGATCAACGACCCAAAAGGAGGGATGGGAGGTATGATACGGTACCTAAGAAAAATTCAAAAAATATATGCACAAGTGTGGAGGAAAAGGACACAGGTCAAGCACCTGTCGTGTGTCGAAGCGTTTGATTCAACTATATCAAGCATCCCTGGAAGCAAAAGCAAATTTTATCACATAAGATAATATTGAACCCATGCAACTTGATGTACCTGATTTCTTTTTTCCTGAAGGAAAAGTGGATCACCAGATAGGTGATGAGCCCCCAATAATGTAAATGGTTTTAAGTTCTGTTGTTTTAATGACTTGTATATATGTATCTCTGTAAGTCTTGTAAATAAATAAAAACTTATGTAAAAGTTTTGTTTGATAATAACCATGTAATATTTATTTTGTTTTATTCTTTCACTTTTGAAGAAAATATGAATGTACCTTAAGTTTTATTTGGATCAATACTCAATCATGATGATAGCTGTGTTATTGATAGTGGAACAACCCATGCCATTTTCAAAGATGAGAAATACTTCTCTTAGTTGCTGAGCAGAAAAACTAATGTTACAACAATTTCTGGTAATTTGAAATTGATTGAAGGCTCCGAAAGAGCTACTATATTTCTTTCTAAGAGGACAAAACTGGTTATAGAAATGTTTTATTCTCTTCTAAATCCCCAAGAAACTTGTTAAGTTTCAAAGTTATCTGTCAAAATAGGTACTGTGTTAAGACAATAAATGAAATGAATGAAGAATACCTTAGCATTACCAAGAATGTCTCAGGCTAGAAATATGTTTTGAAAAAATTACCAACTTTGTCTTCTGGACCTTATTATGAAAAAATTAGTGCAATTGAAGTACATTCTATCGTAAACCAGAAGTTTGCTGATTTAAATACTTTTTTATTGTGGCATGACCGAATAGGTCACCCTTAATCAATAATGATGAGACGAATTACTGAAAATTCAATAGGACATCCATTAAAGAACTTGAAGATTCTTACAAATGATGAATTTTCATATGCTTTTTGCCACCAAGGCAAATTGATTACGAGTCCATCACTAATGAAAGTTGGCATCAAATCCCCTAAATCTTTAAAATGTATACATAGACATATGTGGACCTATCCACCCATCTAGTGGAGTGTTTAGATATTTTATAATCTTAATTGACGCATCTTCAAGGTGGTGTAATGTGTCCCTCCTATCATCTCACAACCTGGCATTTGTGAAATTGTTAGCACAAATAATTCAATTAAGGGCGCAATTTTTAGATTATCCTATCATGAACATTCGTCTCGATAATACTGGATAATTTACATCCCAAACTTTTAATGATTATTGTTTATCAATTGGGATAAAGGTTGAACATCCTGTAGCTCATGTCATACTCAAAATGGCCTCGCAGAGTCGTTTATTAAGCGCCTACAATTGATAGCCAGACCACTACTTATGAGAACGAAATTGCCCACTACCATTAGAGGTCATGCTATCTTGCATGCAACATCACTTATTCATCTCCGACCGACTGGATATAATACCATCTAAATTGATTTTTAATCATGAACCGAATATTGCTCATTTGTGAATCTTTGGTTGTGCAGTATACGCGCCAGTAGCACCATCGCAGCGTACTAAGATGGGATCCCAAAGAAGGTTAGGAATATATGTTGAATTTGACTCACCCTTTATAATTCTCCGGCTTGAACCACTAACTGGAGATTTATTCACTTCTAGATTTTTCGATTGTCGGTTTGATGAAATAAATTTTTTGCAATTAGGGGGAGAGAATAAGGAACCTATTAAAAGAGAAGAAATTGCATAGAGGGTTTTATCACTATCTTACTTTGATCCACGTACACCAATACGTGAGCAGGAGGTCCAGAAGATCATTCACTTAAAAAGAATAACAAATTAATGCCAGATGCATTTACTGATCTGAAAAGAATAACAAAGTCAC